>JASANC010002804.1:0-51861 GCA_030248135.1 Theristus sp. LFF4_11 | reverse complement strand
AGCTGGTCAGAGCGGCGCAACATCAGCTTGTTTAATGGACTTGCAACTTTCAAACAGGATAAAAACTCAAACGATTCAAAACTACGACATTTTAGGTATTTGAAAAAGGGCTAATTCAAAATTGCGATACTTTACAGGTTCGTCTGCAGCCATGTATGCTACGGTTTACTGTTCAGCGTCAAGGGGCTGCCAGGCAATCGCTACATGAACTACGCAACCTATGGACTGATCAATCAAATTAGCACAGCTGCAATCATGATATACAATCAATTGTTAGTGTTCTTTCTTCAACTGAGAATGTCTTGTAAGAACTGAATTGAACTGAAAGAACAGCTTATTTGCACATGTTTAGCATGGGTCGTCGTGTGCTGCATCAGTTTGCGCTTTGGTCGGTGACACTGTGCATGGCAGTGGTCGCCAGTGCACACCTCTGGTTTGGTAAAGAGGCACTTTATAAAAATGCGTCCAATCACACAATGATTTGATAAAACAGTTAAAAACCAAAAATGAAAAATACCCAAAACATTCTTGCATTATTTCACTCGCACTTGCCCCCATTTTTGCACTACCGACAGACGACATTCCACTGCTGACGCCATACCGCGACCACATCATCACGTACGCCGCAATCATCGGCAACAGCATGTCGTGTCCCGCCTGGATCGCGTTTTACCTCTACTCGGCCGAGTTGTTTCCAACCGTCATCAGGTTTACAATTTCGATGTTTTTTAATTGAGTCTGTGTTCATGTACCGCAAATGTAAGCAAACATAACAAAAGAAACGAAAAACATACCTGACCCACATGCGAACAATCTCCATTTTTACAACAAAAAAGTCTTTTTTTCAGACCGCTAGCGAACGGGGCTGGCTCGGTGTGCGCTCGATTCGCGGGTGCCTTGGGACCGCTCGTCGTCTTCCTCGTGCGTCATTTGCTCAAACGTTTTGTTGCGAAATCGTTTTGCACAGCACATTTCTGCTCTCTTCGATGGTGAAAAATTATTTGTTCATTCAAAAAACAACCAACTAATTTCATCTGCACAGGGTAAAACATGGCCGGTATTGCCGTATCTCATTTGGATCGCTTTGCTAGTGTTCAACGCCATCATTGCATTTCTCTGGCTGCCTGAGACAAAGGGACGACCGCTACCAGATGAGTTACCGACGAAACGACAAAAATCAGAAATTTCAACACGCCAAAAGATGCCAGATCGAAACGATAAAAACTCAACGCCCCCTTTGTTGTAATTCATTGGGAATGTTTTTTGATCAAAATAAGCAAAATATCAAATGCATTTGTTGTTTGTTTTCACATGTACACTTTCACAAAATACTCCGAATCAGAAACACATGTTTGAGTCACGTATTATGCGAGTGTGCCACGCGGTGCGTTTCGTTCCAACGGGACACGGCACAAAGTCGCGCGGCGCTTGCTTGCCGGCCACTTTCACACGGCGCAACAGGCGAATGCCGATCGTTTGCCAGGATGCGTTCCCGGCGGCATCAGCGCTGTGCGCCAGCGCCAGGTTGTCAGCGATCAGTAAATCGCCTGGTTTCCACTAAAAACACGTAAGAGTATGTGTTATATGTGAGAGATGGTTTTTCCATATGCAAGAAACGTCTTTCACATGTTCAAAAGCAGATTCTTACGAGAGCAAGAGCCGTCTCTCACACATCCAAGAGCTGCACCGCACACCTCGTGACTGTAAACATGCGTTCCGTTGTGCCTGTATACGGCCGCCATGATTTCTCGCTGCAGTGCATTGCGCTCATTTGCAGTCATCCACTGCTCGCGCGTGCTGTTTGGCTGCACAACCACGCGCTTCACACGTGTCGAGTGGAAGTTGACCGTCTGAAAAGCAAGCAGATATGGTCAGTCAGTATTCTCTGATAGAGTCCAGGGTTTTGTAGATTTCCAGAAAAACCGCACAACACACACCCATTGGTTAGTGCTGGGCCGTTTGAACACCAACGGCTGTGGTTCTCCCTCACCCCAAACCGCCCAAATTGTGCGCCATCGCCGTTGCTGCGGCACCGGCAACGATTCGAACATTTCATGAAGGTCAATCCAGCTGCACTTTCGATAATTTATTCTGTGGATTTTCTCGAGCAAAGAAGTTTCGAACCGTGTTTCTCAATACCGGTAATCAAAGCAAATAATTCGTTATGGTCAAAGTCATGATAACCAACTGAGTTTTGACGGTGACATTCGGAAAGATCGCAGTGTAGTAAAGGGCAGCTTCGTTCACATTTGAGAGCACTCCGTCCAGATGCCACGAAAGTCTCACCGGATACCCGTATTGTTTGTGATTGGAAATCGGTGTGAGCTCGCTGCATTTATTGATTAAAAAGTTAAGCATCTCTTTCCTATCAATTCGATTCCGAAGTTTGCTCTTGATTTTTTTAAATAAACACTGAGAAAATCGTTGCCCGCATTAATTTTGCCGGACATTTTTAATCAAAAATGTCTTCAAACCACTGGTAGCTCAACAAAATATCTTTAAAAAATATTGAGTAACTATGATCTTTGCTTTTGGTTCTGCGACTCAGTGCGCGTTTAGAGAGGTAAACAGTTTCCTGTTTAGTTCCTGTTTCCTGTTTCAATAAACAGGGACGCGAGAGCGAGAGTTCAAAATTGGTGAAGTGACCCGTGTCCCTGAAATACCTAGGGCCATTTTGAATAGCCGCATCAAGCACGAAAAACCAATCTTCTTCCTACTTCTGCCAACGTATTGAGTCGCAGAAACAAAAGGAGTAATAAAATTCTCAGCAAGAGAGCACAGAAACCTTGTCGGCGCCGTCGCATGTTTCCGTGAATACGACTCGCCGTCCAGCCTGCCGAACCACCGTGCCAGCTCCAGCATTCTCCTTTCCGGTAGCCCATGTTGACCCCTGACCACGAGCAGTTTGTGCCTGCTTGTATCTGACAAAATGTGATGCTTCACGAGGCGCTCCTCCAGTTCAGCTTGCGCTCCTTCTCTGGTGGTCGTCAGATCAATTCCAGTTAGCTCGGCTCCCAAGATCGTCAGCGGCGACAGTGTGTATGGACGGGCATCTTCGGAAAGATACGGACACCCAACGCCATGGCCTCGTTGGGCTAGTTCAGACAGTATCACTGGTAAACAGATCAGAATTTGATGTCCGAAAATAGTTCGAAACATGGTGTTTGTTTTCAAATTAGCAAAGACATGTTGCATGTAGTTCAATGTTCTTCATTTTTGCAGAAAATGCGCTTCAGATCGTGCAGCGACATTTTTTATCACCGAAAAAAAACCCGTGCACACTGTCTTTGATGTAAAAAAGGGGATGAAGGATAACTTCGGATTTGCGCTGGGTTTTGTCACGTATGGCACAGTTTTTAAAACAAACCACGTCTGTGGATAAGTCATCACACAATTTTTACAACAATACTTGTGCGGAAATTGTTTTTTTTTTTAAATGCAATGCGCAGTAAATCAATACTTTGACCCACAAGGAGTAATTGTGGATTATCGATACATGAAATCGTTATTGAATCGTTTTAGTTTTTCAATGAATTTTTATGCTTAATGATACAAGTACATCAAAAAGATTATGCAACATTGTTCTTTTCAAAGAATCCACGTCACTCGCCATGAAATCAATCACTTTTTGCTATTCAATGGTGTTCGCGATTGTAAGTATCAATCGTATACGCATTAGTGAAAGCAAAGCCCGTTCATACAACGTGAACCGATTGACGGAAGAGTTTGGCGGCGAAATCAGCGATATTGATTTGATGAACATTGATTTGAACGATGAAGATTTAAAGAAAGAAATTCTGAAAGATACATTCAATCATGGAATGTTGCTATTCCGGAATCAAAATCAGTTGACTGGACAGCGGATGGTTGACTTCGCACGATGGTTTGGCGAATTGGACTGGCAGAAGTTCCCAAAACATCCGAATGCACCTGTCAGGTTTGTACAGATTTATTACAGTATAACATTATTATTTTAGCGTTATCTTCATATGTCATCATTTATTTTTTTGCAGAGAGCTGCAAGCAATTTCCAACTCGCGGCAACACGGCTATCTGCAAAGCCACTTTGCTTGGCACATCTCTGGTGCTCATCTTGGTCTGGTGCACGCGTTCGCGCTCTACAGAATGGTGGAATTTGCAAAAATAACAATTTCAACAGAGTAAGAAGGGACAAAATTTCAAAAATCCACAGGCTGGATGTCCTATGACTTTTCACTCTGCACTTCCAGTTTTGCAAGTATGACGGACGCATTCGCGAGCGTTAACGAAGAACAAAAAATAAAATGGCGCCAAATTTGGACGCAGTTCAAAGAGGGACAACCACAGCCACTCGTATACAGGCATCCCGTCACCAACAAGGAAGTCCGTGGGTTTGTCCAGTATGCTCTGTTTTGTGGTTTGCTGAAGCTTTTTGCTCGAACGATGTACATTTGAGCTTTCAGACTCTTTGCTTCCACTTTCCACAACATTCGAAACGAATGTGGCTGAACCCGAACACAACGGACGAACGAGAACTGCAGCGCACTGAGATCGATGCCACTGTTGCCGATGTGGTTGGCGCCATTGAACGGGACAATGAGAGGCACGTTTACAGGCATGGGGTGAGTAAATGTGTGAGTTGTTATCACACGTCATAAGTGAATCATTGCTCCACACAAGACGTTGTATTTGCACTTGTTACCATTGGAATTGCCACAGGTGCAGGATAGGTTTTTCCACGAACCACCACTAAAAATTCCGCAGAACGAGACAAAGACGAAACACACGTCTCACGGCAGTTTTGTTCTCAAATTTACTGACTGAGAAAAACACTCACAAATTTTACGGCATTATTTTTTTTTAAATTGACTGTCTTTTGAATTTCAGTGGCAGCCGGGCGACTTGATTGTGCTGGACAATCTCGCGATTGCGCACGCACCAGGACCGGAGCAGAAGTTGCCGCTGTCGGAAACGGGCGTGCGCACGGCACACCGAGTGACGGTGCACTGGCACGGACAGCCGAGAGAGCACGCGGCCAGTGCAAGGGAACGGAAACACAACAGTGAACTTTGAGTGGCGTCAAGTGTTCCGCTGAATGGCAACAGCGTCCAGCCACCTACTCCGTGACTCCAACAAAGTGCTGCAAGCTAAACTTTTTGCAGAAATGAATCAAATAACCTGTTTGCAAAGTCGCCTCTGAGACGAAATCTCTTACAAAATATGGAAAACAAATGTTGATGGTAGCGTGTTGTGAAACCGACATTTCAGTGAATCTCAGAAAGCGCATATATTTTTATTTGCAACAAAAAATTGGTTTCACTAATTCGTACGTGCATAACGCACAGTAAACCTTTTGATGTGACGTTTTTAAATAGAGTGACTTAAATTGGTTAAAAACAATTTGTAGATAAACTTTGCTCAGGTGGAGAACAATAGATTTTTGATGTACAGGTAGCATTGGTGTTCAATGTACACACAGGCAAATATGAGCAACGCAATGATTGCGTACTCTACGATCACGGCTGCGGGCATGTCGTCGAGGATGCACAGCACCAACTGGATCACGATGAGCACGAAGAATACGGCCTGCGCAGTTCATATAGAAAAAGTTGCAGTTCATCTTGACTTCGATTTGTGTCTTTAAAAAACGAAGATTTTTCGGTGCGAAAATTCTCGCAGTCGTTAGCATGACTTGTTTGCCATCAGTGCTTACCGTCACAATCAGATGTATCAGCACGTACTGCGATCGGTTCTGTTTGAGGCCAATCATGAGCACAATGGTGGAAACGAGCCAGATCACCGCCGCCACCATCACCACCGTCAGACCATATCTGCGTATTGGTGACCCGAGAAATTAACGACTAATAAAATGAGCTATGGATATACACACCGCACTAAAAAATGCAGTTGCACATAGCACTTACCGATTCACTAACTTTTTTGAACAGTCTTTTTTGGAAAACAATGCAGAGGCAGCCGTTTTTTGCTTCTGAGAAATATGAAATGAAATCTGAATCGATAAGTGCACGGGTTTGTGCATCTGCAACAATAAGAACACATAAAGATGTGCACCAACATGTGCATTGTTTATCTGCGTGCGAGCGGCGGAAACCGCAATCAAACTCGCACGAACTTGCCGACTGTTCCATGGTGGTGTTCATGAGTGACTCCGAGCCACTGGAGGATGCCGCTGGCGACGACGACCGCTGCGCACAGGAAGTGCACCACCGCAATCACCCAGGTCGCTGTTTTCACATGAATCACGCCGCACACCTTCTGGCCGCCGTGCACGCGAACACTGATATCCGGCATTTTTTCGGCGTTTTAACAATTTTAACCTTGTTAACGTCTTTCTGAAAGCAGACTTTTATTAAGACTTCTACGGACAGCACTGCAGCCATGCGTATACGTTGTAATTTTTATCTGTGCCCATTTCATGCGAGAAACTGGAAACTAATGAAAAATTGATATTTTTAAAAACTGGTCGAAATTGTCGTTTAACGCGCGAATACAACGCAAATTGCATTCTGCATTTTTTGTGAGCAAAACCGGTTTTTCAGCTAAAAAGTTTCAAAAAACCTACACATCAAGCAACTTTTCTCTAGATTATGCTGGTATGATGGTAAAAAACGTGCTGCATTACTGCGTTGTATTTGCCGTAACGTACCGTCAGCAGCTTGCTTTGAATTAAAAAAACAGTTTTCAGCTACATGCTTTTAAGATGCAGTTCGTGAGTCAGAGGAGCGGTAACTTGTTGCGGAATACCGATACAAAATTTTCTACTTTCTCAATTGTCGAAATGTTTTGGGGGATTGTTACACAAACAAAATCAAAATTTCAGCACACGAAATAGACATATCATACATTATCTTAATCATTATCACATAATTTTTTTGTTATTTTAAGAAACAAAGTCAAATTTTCGTGTGCCAGTTAGCTTCTTGTCTGACCTTACGAAGCTGCATGTTTTAAAATCGCTGAAAAACAATTATTCGGAAGGCGTTCAAAATTTTGTCTTTTAGAATTTTAAAAAGAATTGCCATATTTCATTTTTTTCAAAAGCTTCTGTTTCTTGCCGACACACCCACACACTACCAAATTCATGCACATGTAAAAACAAAAGGAACGAACACCTTCTGTGTAGTAGTGGAATGAAACAGGGTTGCAGATAAAAAGGAATAAAATATGAATGACTTTTACATTAAAAACCCTTCAAGGGAAAAGTAACACAAATAACGTTGATTTTGTTGTCTGTTTGGCTAACATTTCATCGTTTTAAAATGGGTCAACCATACAAACGAGCAGCAAACTCAAACTTCAATTGGTGTAAACGTGTAGCCAAAAACTGGTGTCAGTAAATGATCGATTCCAGTTGCTTTTTTCAAACGTTGGTCTGTCGAATGGTTGGATAGCCGCAACAACACTGACCAATCAAATCAACCACGTAAAGGACGAAGTTGATCCAAGCAAGCACCTGTAAAATGCAATCACCTTGCTGTCTAATTTTTTTACCCAATCCACTTTCGGTGAAAAGTATTCGCAAATTCTACTTCAGAAGGTGGGTGATTGAAAAACGGATGAATCTTGATGAATATGGAAATCTGAAAAGTTACCAAAACAAGTGTACAAAGCACTCGGAAATAGAATTAAAATGAATACAACAACATACGGCAGCAGCAATCCAGTTTGGCTGAATGCCTCCGAATTTTGCACGCGCCAAATCGTGGAAATCAGGGTGATGACCGACCGCTCCGTACCAGGTCATGATGACGGCCAGGATGAACAGCAGAATCACAGCGATTATGTAGAACAGACGCTCCTGACGAAAGATAGTGCAAGTTTGTAGAAGTTAAAAACTAAAGTATAGGATGATACAATTCAGAGTTCACATAATTTAAAACCGAATGCATCTCCCAAGTCTCTACAGTCTATCACGCTAATATATGCAACTCGCTGATTGGTCGGCTCCTCACGCTCCGCACCCTGGGAACGGGATTCAGAAAAAATCATGTTTTTCATTGTTCAACGGTTTGTTTTCATTTATTTCATGCCGAAAAAACATTCTAAATAAAAACCTACCAAATTCCAAAAATTTGCATTGGTCACAATGTCAAAAAAATGTCTTTTTTTGGTTGATTGACTGCGACGACGTCGTCTATGGTTTTTGGTTTAGTTTTTGCCTTTAGGCATGAAAAGAGCGTGCCGCCGCTGGCCGCTACTGTGTGTCCGAAGCACAGAGAAGAAGAACGCAGCAGGTGACAGTATTTATTGACAATGTGAACAATCTTTGAACAACAATGAATGGACATGGCGCACCCAATGAATCAATTGTTAAAAGCGGGATGAAAACTGTCGAAATCGTTGGAAGCAAGTTTTGTTATTTTGTTTGTTTGTTTTAAATTTGTTTTGAACACGCAGCAGCGGCCAGCGGTACGTTTGAAAGCAAAAATTCTCGACGACGTCGTCGCCGTCAATCAACCAAAAAAACTTCAGTTTACTAATTTTTTACCAATTCAAACGTTTGGAATTTTGTAGTTTTTTATTTAGAATGTTTTTTCGGCATGAAATAAATGAAAACAAACCGTTGAACAATGAAAAACATGATTTTTTCTGAATCCCGTTCCCAGGGTGCGGAGCGTGAGGAGCCGACCAATCAGCGAGTTGCATATATTAGCGTGATAGACTGTAGTTCCCGTGTAACAGTTTTGGTAAGAAATTGTCTAGTAACTTTTGGGCCACCCTGTAGGCTCGTTCAAAACTCTAACTTTTTTAAAATAACCCAGATGCGTGTCAAACTTTGAATTACAGCAAGAAGAACGAATGTGAATTGGGTTTTCACCCGGTTTGTGGCTAAATATGTTTTCTTGCAGCTACGATCTCGTGCATCCTTTTTTTGCGACGCGAGCTCTGTGTTTGTGCGATAAAAGTGACAGGTATAAACAAACGTACTGTACATTTGTTACATGAGAACACTACTCACGAGAACCATGGTGATTCCAGGCGCAACACGGTGCAAGTTCAAGCTGTACATCACAATGAACACCAGCGTGAAGAACACCACTGAGAAGCCTGCGAACACGTTGTAGCCGAGCCCTGGGTTGTGTTTGGGGTCGCACGTTTGAAAATGCAAGCTATACATGCAATGCATAAAGTGGCATTCATGAAGCAGTATTTAGTGACGCGTAGCTGTGTTAAAACATAGCTACATGTACGCGGTCACTAAATATTGCTTCATGAATGCCGCTTAACAGTTTGTCGGTTTTAAAGAAACTCAAGTTGAAAATCAATTCAATGTACACCTTCTGCGACACGACCGAATTCATTGATGTAGACGACGCAAGCCTGCAGATTGCACGTCATGATGCACAGGAACATCACACCGAGGCCAAGCAGCTATGAAGAAATAAGACTCGGACGGTAATTCAAAACAAAGAAAACATAAAAAACCAGTTTTTTTTCATGCTACAATATCGCATGTTGCATGACGAAAAAGGTGCGTAGACTTATCACTAAAGCAAAGACACCAGATCAGCAGCAATTATGTGTGCAATTGCGAATTATCTGTTGAGCGTTTTGTAAAGGCCCATTCATGCAAGCGCGCGCTGAAGCGCGCTGACGCGCGCTGACCAGCTTCATCATGAATGAAGAAATGAAGCTGCGTCAGCCGCTGCGGCTTTTTAGGTTTTTTGCCCATTCACGAACGCGCGCGCTGAAGCGCGCTGAAGCGCGCTGACCAGCTTCATCATGAATGAAGAAATGAAGCTGCGTCAGCCGCTGCGGCTTTTTAGGTTTTTTGTCCATTCACGAACGCGCGCGCTGAAGCGCGCTGAAGCGCGCTGACCAGCTTCATCATGAATGAAGAAATGAAGCTGCGTCAGCCGCTGCGGCTTTTGATGTCCGGACCCCAAATGCCGCAGCGGCTTGTCTGAAAAATGGAACGTATTGCATAATTTCTGCGCTTTCAATTGTGATAGATGCAGACCAAAAAGGGAATGAATTTAATTGTGGTAAAATTAAATTACGGTAATTGAGGAATACAGTAAGTTTTATTGTGCTGCGTTTGTGAAAGAAACCAACAGATAAAAACGATAAAAACAACTGGGCTAAGACGGGTTTCGAACTTTGGCCTCTGTGCTGACAGGCACAACATGTTACAACTGCACTATAGTAGTTGACAGGCGGGAAGCTCTCTAGGTGTTTGTTCATTAAATGTCGTTCAGTTTTATCGTTTTGTGCTGTTGTCTGTGTTGTCTCCGTACGTGCTGTTTAGTACACACTATACCGCTTCGATTCGTTGTTTTTGCCGTTTCAGTGAATGTTTTGATCTTTTGATTTGTGCAACATTCACTAATCATGTGCTGCCGTTGATGAAACTTTTTTTACAATGCTCTACACCGTGGCAACGCTAAAAAAGGAAAAAGGTTTCACGCCAAACCGCAGTTGAAGAAAACAATTACTTCACATCACGGTGTGGGGTACCGATGTGCGCAGCCCTCAAAACCGGTGTGCAGGCCGCAAGAAATTTATGCGGCGGCACTGTTTCGACACGGGTTTGAGGGCTGTGCACCACTTTGAGGGCTGTGCACCACTTTGAGGGCTGTGCACCACTTTGAGGGCTGTGCACCATTTGCAAGCAACGTGCAAGCAAATTGCATCCTAGAATGTTCAGTCAAAATGCAGAAATTGTACAAAATTGTTCATAAAAAACTGTATTTTGCGGTGTAGCTTTCAAAGTTTTTCTTCACTTCGAAAGTCCATTTCACAATTTTTCAATAAATATGCGCCTAACATCAGAAAACTTTTGGTGTGAAACCATAAAAAACAGTACAAAAAAGCATTCTGAATGAATTTGGCCCTTTTTGCAGTTTGCAAGGCAGCCGGTGTGATGAAGCAAAGCTAGCAAAGCTTGTTCTTGCGGGCTGCACACCGGTTTTAAGGGCTGCGCAAATCAGTACCCCACACCGTCGCACGGGTACATTCACATAAATTTCACATAAATTTCTTGCACTACTTTTATGCTTTGTTGAGTATTCGTATTCTCACTGTCACACTTATTTTGAGACTAATTACGCTATACAATACTGTTCAGAATCTGTCAGAAAAGTACTAAATGATTTAACAAAAAAGTCTTGCAACATTTGTGAAAGATTGTCACTGACAGCAACAATCAGCGATTTTGCACACACAAATTTGATGTCCGGACATCAAATGCCGCAGCGGCTGACGCAGCTTCATTTCATCATTCATGATAGCGCACTTCAGCGCGCGTCAGCGCGCTTCAGCGCGCGCGTTCGTGAATGGGCAAAAAACCTAAAAAGCCGCAGCGGCTGACGCAGCTTCATTTCTTCATTCACGATGAAGCTGGTCAGCGCGCTTCAGCGCGCTTCAGCGCGCGCGTCCGTGAATGCGCATGTGCTCCAAAACTGAAGCGCGCTGACGCACGCTGAAGCGCGCTGTTTTTTTGCTTCGTGAATGTGTAGCAAAGTGAAGCGCGTCAGCGCGCTTCAGCGCGCTTCAACCTCCATGAATGGCGCTTAAGAGTGTAAAACCGCGGAAGACGAGCGCATATCGGCTTACCACTTGGAACCAGCGCAGCACACACCACGGCGAGTAGAGGTAGCGTGGTTTGCAGTCGAATCTGCTGTCGGGCATGTGTCGCGTCGGTCGGGGCACGTAGACGTTGGCGTTAGCATGTTTCTGGTTGTACGGATCGATTGGCGGCTTCATTGGATCCGAGCCTAGTGGCGGCATCGGATACGATTGGAAATCCGGATTACTGCTGTTGTAGTTGTACGAAGTCATCGTGTACGTGCAGGTCGCTTGTTTCTCACATCCACTTGCGACTACTTTCTGTTGGAGGGCTAAAGATGAATCAGAAAATGTAACGTGTAATGAAACTGAAAAAGACGCTGTTGTTGTCGCCAATTCAAATTAGTCACTGATGTTTGGTGTCAAAAAAATATGACTGCGTTTGTACGCTGCGACAACAGAAAAGTGTACATTCAACTGATAAGAGCAATCCACCACACTATTGTTTTGCAGAAAACTTCAAAAAAATTTTATATTTTTACCAGTACTATATTTTTAAATTTCTTGATAAAAACGAAGCACAGATCTGCAACACACCTCAAAGCACGCTGTTACGACTCTCCATGTACAATGTATTTTTGTTCTCATCATTACACACAATGTGCCATCACCAAGTTGCGTTGTTTATAAATTTTGGACAGAATTTTTTACTGATAAGACCGCAGCCTCTGAAAAAACCCGTTGTTTTTTTGCTAAAGAAATTGTTGTATCTTTCAAACCACATTCAACAATGCAAATGTATAGCGAACTCGAGCTAGCAATCTCAGTGTTTTTATTTTAAAAACAACAAACATTCATGTTGTTTGCAATCATTTTTTCGCAAAAAAGATAGCGCCCAGAAATGCCAATAATCGCGCTATTCTGCAAAAGTCTGCACATGAACAAGTTCATCACAATTCATGTAATTACCGGTACTTTACTTAAAAACACGTTAAACGGTCGTTCCTTGCGATCACCGTTTGAAAGAGGTGTCACCAAAAACTGCCTGCTTGTTTCAGTGCAGGAAAACGTATTTAAAAATGACATGAGCACGCAATGCCTTAAAAATTGAAATCATGTTTTTGAAATCACATTTTAATGCTGTTAAAAAATGAACAATTTACCGATAAATGTTACGACCAGCCATGGTGGCACAGCAATGCACATGCGTGCTAATAGTACTGTTAATGCTATTCACATTAGCCGCTCAATCGAAACAACAATCAAGAGCTCGCCAAGTTCAACGGCACAACTACAAAACCTGCTGTTGTCCTGCGCGACTCCGTGTACAACTAAAAAATTCAATTAAAAAACGCGATTTCCGAACACGGCATGCTTTTCTGTTTTTTACGTTCAAGTCAATCAATTTTCCTGGTTTTTTGTTTGCTGCGAGCGTTTTTTACAGTTGATTCACGCGAATGGGCTAAACGCGATCTTTTGCCCGCATATGTTGTGTAGCAGAGCAGAAGCCACAAATAGTTGAGCATCTCTAAGGCCCATTCATGCACGCGCGCGCTGAAGCGCGTTGATGCGCGCTGACGCGCGCTAACATGAACGTGCGTATGAATGTGCGTATGTACCAAAACTGAAGCGCGCTGTCGCGCGTTGAAGCTGCGCTATTTTTTGTTTCATGAATGTGTAGCGAAGTGACGCGCGTTGAAGCGCGCTAACATGCTTCAACCTCCATGAATGGCGCTTCAAGCTCGAGTATTGTATTTTCTAAATGTTTACAATGTACGAAACGAATGAAAGGCTGTTATTTTTTTTATTTTAGTGCAGTTTGCTCTCTTTTAATGTAACAGCATTTCACAAACACTGACCATAAATGGCATGTTGCGTAGGTGGCAATGCCACGTACGGCAGCATTATTTTTTTGGCGTGCAGCTAAAACAGGAAACCCGTAACATTTTTTTATAAATAAGTTATTGCAATATAGATGAGAGCTAAAAATGAAAAGATAAACACGCTTTTGAACTTTTCATTTACTTGCTTTGCTTTTTGTTGAAATAATACTGTTTGTCAAAGGGTGAATCGTTGCAATGGTGTTGTTTATCATAAATCGGTTGTTCAGTATTGCTGCTCTTCTGCCACTTGCATTTCTAAAAATTGGAACCGCAACTGCAAACACTGTTGGCGGAAGAAGAAGCATGCACGCATGCGCACCAGTGCAGCAAGCGTCTCCGCCACATGTAATGTGATGAAACATAGATTTCAATGTGGAGCACATCACACAACGCAACGGAAAACTCGAAACGATTTCGAAAACAAAAAAAACACATTCAGGTGTTTAATGGGACGTCCGGCCAATGGGAGTTTGCACTCACCGCCAACGAGCTGGCACTCGGCGAAAAGTTGTTTTCACACTTGCTGTCTCAGCTGCAATCAGACACTCCATTCGAACGGCCAAAACAGCGACCGCTTTTGGACGGTCGTTATCAAGAGCGATTCTTTGAGGGCGACATCCATAGTTTTAATTCAAAAGGAATACTAATCACAGGTTGGTCGATATAATTTGTGGAACGGATTTTCATTGATAGTTTTATTATTGTTTTCGTTCCAGTTTCTTTCCGTTCCGTTTTCAACAGGCATTCGCAATCAATTGAAAGGCGACTCGGTGATCATCAATGTTGACGACCCTCGTCGTTGGCCAAACGCCGTCATTCCCTATCGGGTTTTTATCAAGTTTTCTCTTCTTTTGTTTTTTTAAGCCTCATCCATTCCTATGCTGTTTTGCCAAAGCATTGCAGCTGGTTGGCTCGTGGACCGACCTGAGGCGTCGAGCATTGTCGCGTTCGTTCGCGGATTTTCAACAGCGCACCTGTGTGAGGTGATATTGTGTGCGAAATAGAGATTTGTTGCGGAATTAAACAAGAAATACAGCAGAATTCAGCAGATTCAGCAATTGAAACACGCAGATTCAAATTTGCCGACGAAAACGCATCAGATTATGTGGTGTTCAGCACCGAGCAGGCGCAGTGCAGCTCAGCATTGGGGCGACAAGGTGGCAGACAGTACATCTACCTCGGTCACACATCATGCTGGGCGGAGCCGAATGCGCTCACGCACGAAATCATGCACACGCTCGGCTTCTTGCATGAACACAATCGCGCAGACAGGTTAGTGCTCATTATAACTGTCACTTACGACGCCTACAGCCGTTAAAACTACTACTACTACTACTACTACTACTACTACTACTACTACTACTACTACTACTACTACTACTACTACTACTACTACTACTACTACTACTACTACTACTACTACTACTACTACTACTACTACTACTACTACTACTACTACTACTACTACTACTACTACTACTACTACTACTACTACTACTACTACTACTACTACTACTACTACTACTACTACTACTACTACTACCACCACTACTACTACTACTACTACTACTACTACTACTACTACTACTACTACTACTACTACTACTACTACTGTTACTATATTACTACTACTACTACTACTACTACTACTACTAAATTTTATTATCAGACAATTTTGCTGGTGTTCCAAAAAATGTGACAATAAAAAATAAAATATGTAAAAAATTACGGAACACAATTCGTGCAAATCATGTGGAACAACATCGCGACGCACAAGCGTTCACAGTTCCGAATGCATCCGCGGGCACGCCGTTGCACGCATCCATACGACTTTCAAGCCGTGCATCATTTCGGGTAAAAGAAATTCGAGACGGTTTCCAAACGCAGTCCCAATTTTTCCATTATGACTTTTTGGGGTTATATAGAGCGTACGACGAATCGAACGGCAATGGGCCTAGCATGACAGCACGTGAGCCGTACAAAGAGAACGTGCTTGGCGAAACAAGCATATTGAGCGAATGGGACGTTTATGACGTGCAACAGGTGTACTGCGAACATGACGGCACCAATACAGCCGCACCAAGCACTCAGTCGACCGATGTTACTATGAAAAGTGCGTTGCAACTTTTCATGGTCCAGCACTGAACAAGCTTTTGACAGCTGCATTTCAAGGCATGCGGTGTTGCAGTGGTTAGTTGTAGAACATCTTCCTTGCAGTTTTACCGAGCGCGCGAAACACCGGCAGCGGTGCAACCCCGCGATTGTTGGTCAACTGCAGATCAGCATGGCTATGCAGAATTTGGAACAACATCACTTTTCAAACGTTCAACAGAACAACAGCGACGACTAAGCCACTTGTTCAGTTTGATGATCATAATTAAAATTCCCGAAACCATACAATGTATGTACAACGTATTGTGTCAGTTCATCTGATCAACAAAACAGGTTGTTCGATACGGTCGAATACTGTCGCAGTTTAAAATTAAATTTATTTCATCAAAGTTTTAAAAACCTTTTCACCCCTGAAAAGAGAAAGCGCGTGATGAGTTTGTCGTTGAAAACATGTAAACTTATGATCGAAATGTGCTAATGCTAACTAACCACGTCCTGTTTACGTTTTCTTCAATTATAAAACGATAAATTAACTTTTCAATATGGTAAAGTTCTTAAGAACGGCAAAAAACTTTGTTCACTCATGAGAACCACACATCAGGACGACTAATTCAGTCGAACATTGTGAAAAACGTTTTTTTATTAAATTCATCGGACACCACCCACCCATCGAAGCTGAATCTGGGCTCAAACTGGTTTTTGTTCTGGCTGTATTTATAGTTGTGAAATTATGTGTTCACTTCAGTACAGTGATTACATCCGATCTGTATTTACCTTCACTATGACAAAGTTTACCCAGGCAGTCACCTCACTTCTGCTTGTGGCGATAATCAAATTGTCACATCAGCAGGACACTCTGCTGGCCAGTTAGTGAATCCAACTGCTGTTTAATTGAACTTGTACTGAGAAAATTTTCCGAAATGCATTATTATCCTAATTTTATTTCAAAACGAATTTTAGTAAGATGTCATGTTCGTGAAAATGCCTGCCTCGGAGTTTGTCCACTTGGCGATGCCTATGGTTGCGGGTGGAGCGCAACTGATGAACAGCAAAAATGCGGATGTGTAAAATCTGGTATGCGTTCTTGTCTTGCACAGTTTGATCTTGATGTGCTTTATCCTGTTTTCAATAAATAGTGCAATCTTGTGCTTAGAATCAAAAGTACCGTATGTGCTGGGTGATCAAAAAAACGTCAATGGGGATAACCGCTGGTAACATCAGCCAAACGTGCACAAGTACGCTGTGTGTGTGAAAGCGCACCTGTTTGACTACCCCTTTGCTTTAAAGTTTTTTTTCGTAGATATTAATTTTAGTTGTGCTACTGTTCCAATTCTGTTTATTCATAAATTTCTCTGAACAACCATTGGAACGAGCAGACTGAAGGACAGACGAACTCTGTGAACCGATTCGCTGTTTCATTTGTTTCGAACCAATTTTTGCACGCTTCTGGAAGAAAATAGTGTGGAAAATTTATTGAATATAGAAAACTGCTTCAAACTTCAAAGGTAAGTGGTTCGCAAGAACCCTAAACATTCAAACAAGCATTTTGCTTGTGGCGCAGAACAGCCTCTCTCTGCACACCACACGCGAGAAATCGAAGGTTCCAATTGTCTGTTACGCTGCGACCAATAGTGTTGATCGTTTCAGCTGAATTTTAACACAGCAAATTTTCCAACTATATTTCTGTCATGACTGTAAGTTTGAACTCAAGAGATTGCTCAAGTTCTGAATACCAGCCGTTTTCCTCATTGACGTTTTTTGATCACCCTGTTCCCGGTATACCGAAATAATTTCGTTTCACAGCGTGTGTGCAACTCAAGCCAGGCGTTTGTCGTACGACGGGTTGCCCATTGCGAGGCAATGTCTGTGGTTGGTCACTGTTCCCAAACATGAAGCCTCGATGCACCTGCATGGAAAGAGGTAGAGGTGTCAATGAAAATCATTTCAAAACATTTTACCGAACAAAAGCACTGAACGCGCCATCGTATAAACAAAATTTAACCACCAAAAAAAGACAAAACAAAACAAAACAAAACAAAACAAAACAAAACAAAACAAAACAAAACAAAAAAAAACAAAAGCAAAACAAAATAAAAGCAAAACAAAACAAAACAAAACAATTAAGCGCGCCACTGACCACCACTCTTGTTCACAACTAAAACCACTGGTCACCAAACAAGATGGGTCGTTTTAGCGGTTTGGTAAAATGTTTGAAAATGGTCGGTCAATGTTGCACGATTCAGAAAAATGCACGTGCGCCAAAATGGATGGCTGCTTGCAGCGTGCGATTGCGGTCCGTTGTGCCCAGCTGCGTGTTGTGCGCGTCTGTATTCGACCACCGGAGCGTCGCATTGTGTCTGCCTCACTGACTGTCGCGACAGATTCCTGACGGCGTCCTGATTGTGAACATGTGAACCATATCGCTAAAATAATGATTTATTCAAGTTTTTTTTGGAAATTTAATTTGTTCGAACTTCCATTAACACAGTTTTCCGTTTTGTCATGTTTTGGGGGAACATAAACCGAGTGATATCACCATGCGGTGAATGTACCCTTGTTGTTGTGTCGTGTGTTTGTGTGCTTCGTGTGTGTCATGTGCACGTTTGTAATTTACGTCCTGGGTACACCAGCAGCAATAATAATTTTCAAGAATAACTCAGCATGTGGGCCTTCATTATTTGTACAGCTCAGCTCATTTTCAGTTTTCCCGAAGTTCAGTTAAGCTGAACAACCAAATTCTCACTTTTTCTGTACGACTTTACTAAGTCCCATGAAACTTACGACATTTCTAGTCATGCAATCGTTTATCTTTATGCGTTTTCTTTTTCGCCAGCGTGAGAAAGGCAAAAAATCCAATAGCTATTGCGTTTTGCAGACAGTTTTTGGACATTATGTGAATGTGCGTATCCTCTGTGGTATACCATTCGGCCATTTTTATAATTCGACGCAATACCACGGAAACAAGACAACACACGCGACATGACTTTTTTGTCGTATCACTCAGAGCGCAATTCACATTGTTTTTAACGTTGTCAGCAGCAGTTACGTGTCTGGGGCAGATTATGAGTTGATTGGTGTCTGACGGCATGTGTGATGATATTCGTCGCTGTGCTCATGTGAGTGCTGCGTTCAATTTGTTTTTTAATCTGAATTGACTTGAAAACAATGTATCTAGATATTATCAATTATTTAGATTATGCGACTCAATGCGTGTGCAGACGTAGAAAGAAAATTAGTTTCAATTTTTATGTGGCAACTTAAAATCGCCTAAGTAACTCGGGTTAGAAGAGCCTCATCAATTTTGAGTTGCCGCGTCTTGCATGAAACTGTTTACCTACAGTATGGCCGAATAAATATGGCAGTCTCAATCAAGGTGAGATTAGTCGCAGACTGGGAGTTTCCTTTCTCAAAAATGATAAGATATCCGCCAATCGAGAGTGCAAAGGTAGAAATAATAAAAAGAATAGCCCGAATTATTAATTAATTTTTAGAAACATGTAAAATTTGACACGCAGTTGGGTTTCTGAGCAACTTGTTTCTTTGATTCAAATTTCGCGCGCTCCTTGCACCCTGAAAAAAGCTGCCATGTTTAAACGGTCATACTGTATCTTTGCGCGCATTGAGTCTCGAGACCAAAATAAAAGATTATATCGTGCTGCAATTTTCAGTCTTGTGCTGTGCTACGTGCTGCTGGGCGCCGGCGTGCTGCTGTGCTTCAAATGGCTCGCACGTCGCAGCATTTTGCAGCCGAACACAAACGGCGTTGCGCTCGACATGGCCGACACCGACCGCGACTGCATTCTCACGTCATTCGTCCTGTCAACCTCCGACCGCAGCGAGACGGCGCGCCTTCTGCGTGGCACTACAGCTGGACAAGAAGTTGAGCCGCTCAATTCAGCGGTGCTGTCAAGTTGCCAGAAAACAACGGAAGATTCGTGTTACTCAGCTACTGAACGAACGGCTGACGAATCGGTACAGTATCATTCGTGCGTGATAATTAGTGAGAGTGCAACGTTGACGACCGCAACAACAACGACCAGCACGGTACGGTATCCCGGCGCAAGTGGCAGGTCATATCAGACGTCAATGAGTGGCTTCAGAGATCGCCAGTTGCCTTTCTCACGTCCGCCCTCTTACGGCTCATTGTTCCCAATGACGCATGCGCATGCGCACATGACCAGATTATGACATAGACTGCGTGATCCGCGGTTGGTTTTCAGACACATCCACACCAAACGTTTTCAAACAAAGCGCTTATATCTGAACTGAATATCTGCAGACTGAAACAATAAAAGGATCAAATAAAACTCTTTTCTGAAAAGCTCGAAAACAATAAATCGCAAATAACTTGAGCAAGCACACTACAAATAACAGCTGGTCCATGCAGTTGCTTAGTTTTCAACATATTCATAAGTGTGCTGAACGTTGTTTGCACGCATCTGATGCAGCAAATGATCGCAGGTAGCCAACGAACCACAGATGTGGCACTGCAAACTGTGGTGACGCATCGACGTGATCGGCTTTCCAGTCAAAACGTTGTTGTTGTTGTTGTTCTTTGTGGTCAAGCCACCATTTTCGATCACTTTCACCACTTGAGCGAACTCTTCAGCGGAACTCGTGATTGACTCTGACGAACTCGAGTTTCTATGATCATCTTTACTGCAGTTGTTATTACTGTTGTTGTTGTTGTTCTGTTCAGTTTGCGCGTCAGCATCTAGCGCGTCCAGATGCCTGCAGTCTAACAAAGTGCCACTGGTGTCTCCATCGATTCTTGCCTGTAGGAACTCGTTCAGTGTTCGGTTGCCCGTCGTCACGTCCTCTTGGACATACTGTTCACTGTCAAGTTGCTTGTTTTCGCTGTCCGTGCAATGTCCATTATTGTAATTCACCCTGGCCGCAAATCGGCGCGGTAACATCAGTTGCTTCGTCGACGTGCGATTGTTGTTGTTGTTGTTGTTTGCGGCTGAACGTGCAGCAGCAGCGATCTCGTCAAAGTAATCCGGTGGATCAATGTGCGGCACTGGAAACACACGCGACGATGAGAGGCTGCAAAATGGGGCAACAGAACGTCAATATTTTTAGCCGTTGAATGTTTAACGGTTTTTTTTAATTAAGAAAGTGAACGTGCCAGGCCAAAATGAGACGTCATACGTTTTTTCAACAGACACCGGGTTCTTCGCGGATCCTTGATTAACATAAGATGCAGGTGCCTTATGCATATAACCAGACGGGCGTTATGACGTCATTTCGGCGCGACACACATTCGACTCCATTGGACAATCGTGAACATCAGCACCTGCATCGTTTGCGGTACATCTGTCGCGGTGTGACAGCGCTGTTGTCTTCCACAGTGGAGTGATCGAAGCGAGCGTCTGCGATTGCGTCGTCACTCGAAGCAGTGGCGTCATTTGTTGGTGCGCCAAAATTCGTCGAGTTGTCATTTATGACCGGTGTTCGATTGTTGCTGTCAGCGGCTGACAATGGAAACATCAGCGAGTTCGACCGGCCCACCCGATTCGACTGGTGAAACAGCCGTGTGCTCGCTGCGCTGCTGTCGAACGTCAAGCCACTGTTGTTGTTGTTGGTATCGGCGGGCTTCAAGAAAAACTGGCCTCTTTGCGAGCCGCTGCTACCTGTGAGAAGAAACGTCAAGTTGAAAAACAGCAGTGACGATCGAAATGGAACAGAAAACACCAACGAGTGCGCATGTTTACTTCTCAGGTTTCGTAGGTGTTCGCACGATTGCACCGTGTACAGATGGGCACTGCTCGCATACGGATCCGGTGACCAGCCACACGGCGGTGTGGTCAGCATTCGACATCGACCGCCTGAAAGCAAAAAAAAGACACTCGCTGCGGCTAAGGAGGTTGCTCTGTTGAAAAGAAAAGATAAATACGACACAATTTGCACATGTCTGACCGAAAGTGTTGGTGCTTGACTTTTCAAACGACGAACTATCAGTGACCATCGTGCCATCGGTAACGTCGATTGCAGCCGGATTAATCTGAATTCGATCAAAGCAACTCGTGTCGATGCTTCTGCTGTTTCGCGCAACGCCGCCAATGTCCCACGGATGTTTTGTTCTCGGCGGACGGTTTCGTCTGCGATGTCGACACTCGCGCACGCAGTTGACGCAGAGCACGATGGTGTTTATCACCAGTAGAAAACTGCAATCAGAAAACAATGAATCATCATCATTGTTCAGTAAAATGTTCAGTGTAGACGACCTAAAGGAGCATTCATGAAGCTGTATTTGGTGACCGCGTATGTGTGTCACTAAATACTGCTTCATGAACGCGCCTTAAGAATGTTAGACAAGAACGCAAAAACGAAGCCAACCAGATCACTGCCAACAACGTCACCAAATACGGCAGATACTCGTCCAGGGTGCTCATCCTTTGGGCCTGAAATTGTAACGAAATTAAGCTGACTAGCCTATTGACCCGAGCGTATGTGGCTTCATCAATGCCAAGTTTTTTTGGTGAAGTGGCATTGACTTAGAAAGAAAAAAACAGTAACGTTTACTGAATAATAACCCTGAAGAAAATTTACCTTGTGCTGCCGTGAAGTCGCCTACAATACAATATTTTTTAATGTATTTAAATAAATAAAAAATGCGAAGTTTATGATTTTGCTATTTTCCCCCGTTCACCCTAACCTTTTTGTATGTGAAGTAAGATTGAATAAAAAACATAAAAATTTACGTTTTTTTCAATTACCCGTTTTAAAAAGCTAATGCTTCTTTTACCCATTTACCTAAGCCAAGCCTTTTTTGCAAAGTGAAAATGCGAAGTTTATGATTTTGCTATTTTTACCCGTTCACCCTAACCTAAGTCAAGCCTTTTTGTAAGTTAAGTAAAATTGAATAAAAAATAAAAAAATTAACGTTTTTTCATTAAAAAATACCTGTTTTAAAAAGCTAATGCTTCTTTTGCCCGGTTACCCTAACATAAGCCAAGCCTTTTTTGTAAAGTGAACATGAACAGAAGAAACAAAAAAGTGACGTTTATAATTTTGTTTTGCAGTCATTGCTTCTTTTTACCCGTTCACCCCAACATGACCCAAACATTTTGCAAAGTGAAAATGAATGGTAAATACCATTTCGACCCAATTAAAACACTAACTTTTTTCAAAGATGGTTTTGTCACATCTTTCGCAGTCGCTCGTCAAGCTTTGAGCAGCAACAATTGCCAGTTGCCCATCGTGCGTTACGTTGAAATTATCGCTCATAACCATGTAGTATCAATTTGAAAATGAAACATGGAGTATCAATTTCAATGAAATTATTTGTTTTGAATTCAAAGTGCAACTTGCAATGCCGATGTCTATGTCCGTTTTGCAACCCGGTTTTTTAAAAACAAAAAGTTCAAACTTTTTTCAAAGACGGTTTTGTTACATCTTTCCCAGTCGATCATCAAGTTTTGTTCAGCCACGCTTCTATTTGCCTATGCTGTGCTGAACTGTCTCTGTTGACCAAAGTGTATCATGATGACTGACCAAAGTGTATCATGATGACTCCAGCTACTTGAGAAAACAATCTCAACTGGCTTTGATAAAAATAGGTTAAGGAAATTGAGATGGAGTTTTCTTAAATAGCAAAAATGAGCGCCAATTCAAATTGCAAAAAAGTGCCACAGACAGACACTTTGTAAATTTAATAATATAGATGGTAGAAATTGGTCGACATTGGATGGTCGCGTTTTAAGTCGATAGCGGTATAACCGGAAAACATAAAGAAAATTATTCAGTTATACACTGTGCATCTCTTTCATCGCATTTGCGTCGTCTCAAAGATTAAAAATGGCACAATAAACATTTACAAATGCGACGGTGAAGTCGCAAGGGCAATCAACGTGTATGCATTTGTTACGATGCGTGGTGTATATACACTTTTGAACGTGTGTCTAATTAAGTTACGAATAATAAAATATGGGCTGATTCTTAACAAAATGCATTTCAATTAACACAATGCTCGACAGAATAAATCGCACAGCAAACAGTATGCGCACTCAAGCGGAGTGTGGCGTGGCCGTGGCCTTTTTGTGCAACATTTTCAAGAATTATATAAATTAGCGGTAACCAACCACAAACATTCAGACAAACAAACATGTTGAAATTTTTAATGCACTTGAATGAAAATCTTTTATGTGCATCTCGGAAACACCATAACGCGCGCCGTAACCGCAAAAAGTCACGAGAAATGGATTATGAATAATTGTGAGTTCACACAATTTTCCACGCTGAATCGCATCTGCAGAAAAGAATCATTTTGATAAAATAAAAAACACATTTTTTACCTATCAAGTATTGTTTGTCATCCATAAATCATTGCCGACTGAAGGCCACACCGTGAGAAACATTTCACTTGTATGATCTTTTGAGAAAAAAATGAACACGGTGTTCTCGATATTATCAGATAGAACTGCGCTATATAACTTGCTTTAGACATGTTAAAAACAGTTTGCGTGCAAAAAATGTGACAGCGCAATGCAGTCAGAGATTACTAGCTCAGCTTGTAGGCCGAAGTATCTATATAGTAGCTACATACATAGCTTTAACAAGTTCTGCTGCTAGTGCAACCAAAACGCCACGAGTTCACTTTTGAAACACCCTGTGCGCAGTGCACAGTTATCATTATCGCACCGAATCGCATAACATCAATGTACATGCGCCACACGCATCACAGTGATCGATTGTAATTTAGCAAGTAAAATCACACGCCAACCAACCGCATGAAAAATTCGAAACAAATTTCACCGAAATTTATGCTCTCGTTCTTATCAATGTAAGGAAAAAATTCATTCGATAATCACAAGAAGCAAGGTTATTGACTCTACTTGTCGTACGTGTTACACGTGTATGTATTTATTCGTGTGGATGCTCGAAGTTCTGTGGATTATTTTGACATTATTACTGTGCAAACAGTTTTGACAGCTGCACTGTATCTGAATGTGAGTTTGCAAAGTGATGAGATGACGAGATCACACTTGTCCTCCTTGAAACAATTGGGCGGTAAACATGCTAACGATTTCAAACGAAAATTCAGCTGACGTTGCAAGAAAAAAACTGCAAACGGTTCGGCTGAAAAAGAATGACATGAGCACACGGTGTCCTTGTGAACAACACTGTACGGACTTCTTTTGCCAAGGTTACGTTATAACAACTTGAGTTTTTTTAAAACCTGAGCAAATCATTTTTTTAAATTTTCGGAAAACCAATGTTTTTTCAACATACAAACAACCGATTGTAAATTTTACGCTAGACAAACGAACACAACCAAATGACGACTTATTTGTTTTTTAATCTGAAGTAACTTTTAAAATATTCGGGCGCAATAACGACAAACGCAGCGCACAGAAAAATAAACGTTTGAATTTTCATATTTTTTTACAAATATGTAGTCGCAGGTTTTCAATGGAAGATGTCAATTCAAGAGCCACTCACGGTTTGCCTTTTGCTTGTTGCACTGAACAATGCCGACCGACCGCATTGCAACGGGCGTAAGTTGCATTCCAACAATAAACGTTTCTGAAAGAGCAAACAGTAGAACTGTAATTCATTCAGAGAAAGTTGATTTTTTTTCAGAATGAACAATTTCGTATATACATTGTGTATACATTGCATAACATACACGTTGCATTTTGCAGCGGTTTGTGCGTCAGGTCAGACTGCGCGGTTGACTCGTGTCGAGGGACTGAGACTGACGAACACAGCCGTGCACGCGCATGTGCACCACCATGCGGCTGTCCGGGAATGCGTCGACGCCTGCTTTCACAACAAGGTGACCTGCAACGTTGACCTGCCACTTCCACATCACCCGCGTCCCGTGTCGCTAGCACTGCCACTGTACAAAGCCACCACTGAAAAACGTGGCTACTAACGTGGCTACTAAATTGGCTACTAGCGTGGCTGGCTACTAAATGCATTTATTAACTCCTTACAGTTGAACGTTGTCGTCGTTGTGCAAGTCAATTTATATTTGCCCGATTTGGTAGCCAGCCAACTTATATAGTAGCTAGCCACTTTAGCAGACAAATTAGTAGCCCCGTTTTCTCAATGACTTTTCAACGACAGAGTTTTGCATTCAGCTGCCGAATGGCACGTGCGCTCCATGTAGCGCGTTTGACTACGTGCCCAGAGAGCGTCAGTGCACGATCGTCAACGTTCGTCACTACCACCAGCATCAAATGAACGCGCTGCCCAGCATTGCTGATTACTATGAGAAAATATGCATCAATGGTAATATACGCCACACTCCATGACACTGCTAATGGGTCAACCGTAAAGAGGTGTTCAAACGAAGACTCGTGATGATACGTGAAAAGTACACTGCACAGTTACAGAGTATACCGTAAAAGTTGGTCGTATACACCGGCAATTAGAATCTGCGTCAACATTCATAATCATGTTTGTTTTAACCGGTCTTCAGATACGACTCGTGATGACACTGTAAAAGTTGGTCGTAAGCACTGGTGATTAGAATCAACTTCAGCAATTTTATAAAAAAAGCGCGTGTCTCACAGATACGCCGGCAGCGGCCAACTGTGGCTCGCTCATATTCACCAGAATCGAGCAACGAAATCTGCTTGGCTACGCGGCGAAAATCACAAAGGAGACAAGTTTCGACGACTGTCTCGACCGCTGTGTGAACGCTGCGCGTCTGTTCGGATTCCACTGCGCCTCTGGAATGTTCTACTATGAGGTATGGTGTGATTGTTTAATAAACTGTCAATTTTTTTGTTTGCAGAATACAGAGCATACGAGACTTTTAACTAGAAGAACGAATGTATCAGGTTTGAATGAAAACAAACACCTCATTTGCGTCTAATTATGTTTTTTGTCATTATTCTTTTTTGATTGCACAATGTGCAATGTTCCCATTTTTAAGTTTTTTGCAATTTTTTTTGCAAAAGTAGCTAGTCTAACCAAACAGACGGCATGGGATTAAAAAGGTCTTCGACTGAATAAAGCGTTCATGAAGCAGTATTTAGTGACGCGTACATTTTGTAGCTGTGTTGAAACATAGCTATGCGGTCGCTAAATAATGCGTCCTGAATGCCGCTTTATGTGATGCTACTGTATTGTATTGTAGTATGCCCTTCAGTTAAATACAGCGAACTGTAAGCATGTTTGTTTGAGAAATATCCGCTTTTCAGAACGAGGAGAACCTTGATTCATCGTGCGTTTTGAACACCGCCACTGCTCAGTCACATCCACATTTGCTGATCGAAGAGCACAACCATCGCGTTGTTTACTTTGAGACTCACTGTAAAAAAGATGAGACACCGGTTGCGAAACCGAATGAAACGGATGCGAAGTCAACAGTAAAAGGTGGGTTTTCTAAAAAAACGCTAGCGAAATCTTACACATTACTATGTAGTTCTGCCGTTTCAGCAGCCCCGTTTTCTTAGTAATCCACTGTTTTGTATTTGTAAGAACCATTCAGTTGTGCATTGGCAATGCCATTGTTGCCCTTTCAGAGCTCGGTTGTGCTGCAGTGCTTGCAGTTGGTCGCACCCGTGCCAGTTGCACGGGTTTTTGTCGGTCTGGTTCCGCGTGTGCCTGGACGGTGACACAAAAGCAGCACGAGGCTGAGTGCAGCTGTGTCCCGCAGCAACTGAATTCACCGAATGCGTTGTCGAGTTTCGTTCAACGATAAATTTTCTCATTATTATTATTATTATTATTATTACCGTAAAGTCTTGCATATAAGGTCTCCTTATATAAATTTGAAAATCAAAAATTTCTGAAAAAAGTGGAATTTCGTGTGACAGCCTTATAAGTGGGAGGAGGTCTTATAAAGCGAACATTAGGAATTCCGGGTCTTATAAACGGGGTAAGATTTCGACCAAGTTAAAATTTTGAATTTTTTGGTTTCCCGCCGTGTGACACTCCGCCCACTTTTGGGTGGGGGTCTTATAAGTGGGAGGAACCTTATATGCAAGACTTTACGGTATTATTTGTGTAGGTTTATGACAATCCTAGTTTTAACTGGTTTGTAGACTTTTGTAAAGTTCAATGCTGTACATGCCGCTATTGAACTTGTGGTTGCGTGGGTTGCTGATATGTTTATTTTCACTGTTCAGAAAAAAGTGAACGGAAATTTTGCGGAGTGAAAAATAAAACTTGTATACGTGTTGGGGTGTGTTACGTCAATCTGTGAATGATCAACAACATATTTGTGCAGGTTTCAAAACCTTTGAAAAAAAAATTGCAATAGTTGTTTGCCTGTTCGTTTGAAAAACCACACATTTGTCTTGCATTTCTATTTTAATTTATTTAAAATTACGAAACAAAATGAAGCCGTTTACTGTTTGTTTCACTGGAACGCTCATTGTTGCACTGGTCGGACTTGGAGAGAGCCGTGAGTATTGTAAACTTAAAAATGAAAAAAAAAACACGAACGTAGAGTCAGCTTTGATTTTCAGAAAAAACCGAAATTAACACAATTCTATATTATTTTAAAAACATTTACATAACCGCTGCAGGCTGTTATGTGAAGGACACCAGCGCCGGGTTGTTGGCGCAGTGCGCGGGCAAATGCAAACGAGGGCACGCCTGTGGTTGGCTGTGGAACGGCCGTACACCGCAGTGCACCTGTATCAGTGAGCGTGAGCGGCTTTGTCATTCGCCACTTGCCTCCTCGACATTTCAGTCTTTGTGAATTACTGATTTAAAAAAAAGATGAACTGCAAAATAATGCACACGCTCGTGCACATGGTGCACTTATTGATGCAGATGCGCAAACCCGTGCACTTATCGCTTGAGATTTGCAATTTATGGAAGCAAAAAACGGCTGCATCTGCATTGTTTTCAGAAAAGAGGCGGCTATTTTTGCTCAACAAGATTTCAAGTGCACAAGTATTTTGTGCATGTTAAAATCAGCAAAAGGCACGAACATATGCATTATTTTTCTGCGTGAATCTTTGTCATTTCCGTGAGCATTCTCTTGCAGCACCGCCACCCGGCTGTGCCTTCTGTGACGGCCATCTCTGCCACCCCAACCGATGCTGCCTGCGCAACGCAGACGACCGATCGTGCGCCTGCTATCCGAAATGCCAGATCAGAGGGCGTTAACACACACACTGTAGTTGCTGGTACAAACGCATGTGTCGACCATCAACGCTTGTGATATTTTTGATTGATTGATTCTTATTCTTATTGATTTTGACAATAAGGAATTAAGATGTGTTAACAATTTGCAAATGACACCACTTTTGCACAAGAAATAATAATATTTCAAAAAATTAGAAAAAACAGGGTTCCACGTGTTTTTCTTCAATCAGAAAAACTTTTCTCGAACAGCCTTTTTGCCTCTTCGTAAAGCTTGCGGTCTGCCCACTGAAAGTCCGCGATTTTGCGCAGCTTTTCGGCGGACAAGTGCTCGAGAATAATGCGGCTGGTTCTGGTTTCATTGCGAACTTCGAACAATTGATAAGTGTGGTTGTCGCTCCCTCGAATCGGAATGACAGTGTCCCGTGTGACGAAGTTTCTGTGTTAAATTTTTTTTATCACTCATCATTTGACGTTTGAGCTTTGTGTTTCTTTAAAGGGCTCTAACTAAGCTGATGGATGATCTACAGTTCACCTCTCCACAGCAATGGCTGCACAGAAAGCATGCATCACGTGATCACCAATCAACCAATCAGCTGATAGTTGCCGATAATTTAGAGTTCGACATTAGCTATAAGAGTGAAAGTTGTGCTGAACTGACTGATTGGTCTTTTTCATTTTCACAATTCAAACCTGAAATATTTCGACGGCCACTGCAATCGGCGTCTCAGTTGCGTCCAACTGTCGCCGAGGCGTTCGGTCAGCCCGACAAAGTGCAGCCGTCGCAAATACTCGATTGTTTCGGGCAGCTCCGCATCCATGCCGGACCAGCCAAGCTCCTTCGACTGAGAATTCGTGAGAATCGTATGCACCAACCTGAAGCTGACTGGTATGATGCGTGCCACGGACTGATTGTGTGCCTGCCAGAACAGATCAATGATCTCGCTCAGTCCAAGGATCTTCACTTGGTACCTGCAAAAGTGTAGTAGTGTAGTGGTGTTTTGAAAGAAAGGGATGTTTAACAGCTTTTGAGAATGTGAATACAATAGAATTTCCAGAATTAGAAATATCGTTTCCGCAGACTATCAGTTGATTGATTGGTTGGTGATCACACGTGATGCATACATTGTACTTTTTGTGCAGGACAGACGCCTCCGCCAACGCTTGCAAAAAAAAGCATGCACCACGTGATCACCAACCAATCAGCTGATTGCCCATAATTTAGATTTCGAAATACACAATACGCTCAACCAAACCAACCGTGCATCATGCAGCATTCTCCAATAAGAAACAAATTGTTCCACAGGCTCCCGGACAATTGTAAACCGAAACGTGTCCTTGGACGTGACCTGCTTGAGGAACTGTTGATTTTCCGGCACATTTAGTGGAAAATGCTCTACGATTCCTGCAAACCAGATTGCAAAACGTTCAATTTGAAATGATAAGGAAAATCTTGCTGTTCTCCAATGACCGTTTACTCCGTGGCGCCTCCACTGATCGTACCGATCGCAACAAGCCTGCATGCGCTTCACCGTCACATGCCCGTATTCAACGTCCAATTCCTGTTTCGTTCGCTCGGAAGCCTCTTTGAAGCACATGCCTTTCCTAACGAGAAAGCAAAAATGTGTCTCTCTGGTTTGATGGTGAATAAATACAAAAAACGTAAACGACAGAAAAAAAACGTTTGGACAAACCTGCCACACAATCCACAAGCGCAATACGTGATACAGGTCAGATTGCGCTCCAGGCAAAACAACGCCAGTTGGTTGCGGGTCGCTTTGGTCGCTGTTTTGTGCAACGCGTGGTAGACGAAGTTGGTGACTGCGACGTTTGCGGACGGCCGGTGCCGGTCTGATTCATTGTTGACGTCAAATTTTCAATGCAAATCATTGTGTTTTTTCAATTTCAAAAATGATTTTTTGTTTGAAATCAGTTTTACTTGCAATTGAGACCATTGTGTCATCGGAAAGTATGACAAATCTCAGATGTTTGCCACACAGTACCACAATAAATGCAACGACTAATAGTGCACCGATGCTGTTTAACCAGAGAAAATTTTGTTTCAGTTTGAATTTTATCATGCCGAGGTAGCGAAAACTCACTAACGGTATTTATTTATTTGCATCAAATATGGTGTATTTATGTACAATACATGTATGTACCACATGGCTGTTACCATGAGACAAAATAATGCTTGATCGAAATCAATACCGGGTCTATGATCAAAATTACAGGTTTTGCACCTCTAATAAAATTACGCGTGCACTGCACAAAAGTAAGCATTTCAGTACAAAGTGCTGATTCTCATTTTATAAAGCTGCTAAATAAATGCGTTCTGCCATAAGGCAGGCAAAATGCTTTGGAAATGGAAAAAGACTGACACCACCACTGACAATAAACGAGATTTGTCAAAATACAGTTTTGAAAGAAGTCTCAAACTTGTTCAAATTCTTTTCCACACAAAAATCACGGCGGTCTAATCAGTGATACGGTGCTGTTTGTTTCCGCAGCAGACAACCGACAGTAACTGATGCCGTTCAACTGATGCAGATGCGTTTGGTCGCCGTCGACGCTGTCTATCGGCACACGCATGTCGTATAAAGTGGGCGCCTGCGAAAAAAACGAAAACAAAAACATTGAAAACAAACGAACACGAGTTTTGTCCATCTACATGTTGCACGTACAATGTATGCACGTCAGCTCAGCATAGCGTGTTTCATTGTTTTTTTGCAACCGAACTATTTTTTTCGAACTTTTCGCCGCAAGTGTTGCCCGCAACAATAGCACGGTGGATACATCGAAAGAAATATCTTTCGAATCAGAGTCTTTCAGAGAAATAGCGACCGAAAGCCACCGAAATCGAAATAGGGCTCTGATCACTAGTGTACCCGAGACTGGGCGGGGCTTATAGGCTGTCCGACTCTCGTGGCAAGACCATTGGTCCACTCGGATCATCAGGCTGCGTTCATCCCCACACCAGACCACCAGAGTTTGGTAGCTTCAAGTTTCTAGAGTCGATTAGGGAGGCGGGAATAATTTAAAAAATCTAAATTCCCCGACCTGAAATATGATGGTGGTGGTTCCGAGGATGCACAAGAGGAAGAATGTCACCAGGAAGAGTCGGTCGATGACGAGCGCGACAAACTTCCAGTCCTCCATGGCCTTCTCCTGGTCGTATTTCATGTGCAGATGCGACGCGATGTACTGCACATCCTTCAGTGAGCGCTCCACGAGCCGCTTGTACTGACGACACCCGGTACAACGTGCGGTCGACGACTGCGTTCCGCCAACTGTCGGTACTCGGTGACGTTCACAACTGACAGGTAAAATCATGCGGATGCGCGAGCGAGCGCCAGCGAGCGGACAGCGCATCACGCATAATATGAGCCGTTATCCCCTCGCGCGCTTTTTTCAAATTTGCTCGCTGCGTCCAGCGAGCATAGTATAAGCCACAAACTTGGCACTGTGCACACGAAACGAACACCCAAAGTTGTGCTTGGAGCCGCGAAAAAATTTTTATCCGACTCTTTTCATACGCTGTAGACACGAAAAACCTATTCTGAAAACAGTGTTACTCCTTTCCCTTTGTATTTTTTTTTTCAGCTATGTAATCAACATGTGTTCGCCCTTTAAATTTTTGCCTGCGACACTTTCACAGTCGAACAAAAATGTTCCCTGGGGTAATTCCATCCGGAGATTTTGAAAATCGGGTTAATTTTTTACCCAGACCCTGTTTTTGGGTAAAAAATTGGGCATTTTTAATTGTTTGGAGGGTTTTCACCTGGTTTCAAGTGTTCGCCCTTTCAATTTTTAGCTGGGACACTTTCACAGTTGAACAAAAATGTTTCCTAGGGTAATTTCATCCGTATTTTCTGAAAATTTAGTTTATTTTTTTTGCCCGGGCATTTTTTTGAGTTAAAATTAAGCATTTTTGAAAGTTCGTAGCATTTTGACTGAGTATCAGTTTTCACTCTTACAAATTTTGTCTGAGCTACGAAAAATAATAGGAAAAAGGTCTAGTCCGTAGTAATTCAATGCGCTGATCACGGATTTTGGGTTAGTTTTCTTACGTGAGCAACTCTAGATGCTGAATCGTGACGATTTCCGGCGAATCGGCCGTGGAAATCGGCGAAATCGGTCCAGAAATGAAAAACAAGAAAACTATGTTTTCCAGTGTAATTCAATGCGCTGATCACGGATTTTGGGTTAGTTTTCTTATGTGAGCAACTCTAGATACCGAATCGTGACGATTTCGGGCGAATCGGCCGTCGAAATTGGCGAAATCGGTCCAGAAACGAAAAACAAGAAAAGGGTGTTTTCCAGAGCAATTCAATGCGCTGATCACGGATTTTGGGTTAGTTTTCTTACATGAGCAACTCTAGATACTGAATCGTGACGATTTCGGGCGAATCGGCCGTCGAAATTGGCGAAATCGGTCCAGAAACGAAAAACAAGAAAAGGGTGTTTTCCAGGGTAATTCAATGCGCTGATCACGAATTTTGGGTTAGTTTTTTATGCAAGCAACTCTAGATGCTGAATCGTGACGATGTCGGGCGAATCGGCCGTGGAAATCGGCGAAATCGGTCCAGAAACGAAAAACAAGAAAAAAATGTTTTCCAGGGTAATTCAATGCGCTGATCACGGATATTGGGTTAGTTTTTTTACGTGAGCAACTCTAGATGCTGAATCGTGACGATTTCGGGCGAATCGGCCGTGGAAATTGGCAAAATCGGTCCAGAAACAAAAAACAAGAATAGGGTGTTTTCCATGGTAATTCAATGCGCTGATCACGGATTTTTGATTAGTTTTCTTATGTGAGCAACTCTAGATACTGAATCGTAACGATTTCGGGCGAATCGGTAGTGGAAATTGGCGAAATCGGTCCGGAAACGAAAAACGAGAAAAAGATGTTTTCCAGGGTAAATCAATGCGGTGATCACGGATTTTGGTTAGTTTTCTTACGTGAGCTACTCTAGATGCTGAACCGTGACGATTTCGGGCGAATCGGCCGTGGAAATTGGCGAAATCGGTCCAGAAACGAAAAATAAGAAAACGGTGTTTTCCAGGGTAATTCAATGCGCTGATCACGGATTTTGGGTTAGGTTTTTATGTGAGCAACTCTAGATACCGAATCGTGACGATTTCGGGCGAATCAGCCGTGGAAATTGGCGAAATCGGTCGAGAAATGAAAAACAAAAAAACGGTGTTTTCCACGGTAATTAAATACGCTGATCACCGATTTTGTGTTAGTTTTTTCATGTGAGCAACTCTAGATACCGAATCGTGACGATTTCGGGCGAATCGGTCGTGGAATTTAGTGAAACCGGTCCAGAAATGAAAAACAAGAAATCGGTGTTTTCCATGGTAATTCATTGCGCCGATCACGGCTTTTGGTTTAGTTTTCTTACGTGAGCAACTTTAGATGCTGAATCGTGACGATTTCGGGCGAATCGGCCGTGTAAATTGGCGAAATCGGTCTAGAAACGAAAAACAAGAAAATAGTGTTTTCCAGGGTAATTCAATGCGCTGATCACGGATTTTGGTTTAGTTTTCTTACGTGAGCAACTTTAGATGCTGAATCGTGACGATTTTGGGCGAATCGGCCGCGGAAATTGGCGAAATCGGTATAGAAACGAAAAACAAGAAAAGGGTGTTTTTCAGGGTAATTCAATGCGCTGATCACGGATTTTGGGTTAGTTTTCTTACGTGAGCAACTTTAGATGCTGAATCGTGACGATTTCAAGCGAATCGGTCGTTGAAATTGGCGAAATCGGTCTAGAAACGAAAAACAAGAAAATGGTGTTTTTCAGGGTAATTCAATGCGCTGATCACGGATTTTGGGTTAGTTTTCTTACGTGAGCAACTCTAGATGCTGAATCGTGACGATTTCGGGCGAATCGGCCGTGGAAATTGGCGAAATCGGTCCAGAAACGAAAAACAAGAAAAGGGTGTTTTCCAAGGTAATTCAATGCGCTGATCACGGATTTTGGGTTAGTTTTTTTACGTGAGCAACTTTAGATTCCGAATCGTGACGATTTCGGGCGAATCGGCCGTGGAATTTAGTGAAACCGGTCCAGAAATGAAAAACAAGAAAACTGTATTTTCCAGGGTAATTCAACCGCCGATCACTGCTTTTGGGTCAGTTTTCTTATGTGAGCAATTCTAGGTACTGAATCGTGACGATTTTGGGCGAATCGGCCGTAAAAATAGCATAGACGAAATTGGCCTAAAAACGAAAAATGAAAAACCTGAGTTGTCCGGGGTTTAGAAGAATGTGTGACCAACGTATTGTGATTTTGGTCCGACCTTTGGGGCTTATGTAAAAGTCAGAATATTATCTAAAAATGCGGGAGACGCATATAAAAGGAGGAATATGGCCTTGTGTAAGCAGTGAAAGACTTGGCTCGACAACGCTTTTCAAGTCTCTGATGTGGTACACACGGATACAAGTACATAAGAGTCATATTTTTGCGCCGTTTATTTTTTATTTCGGTTGCAAGTGGCAACCCTCGTACATTGTAGACAAATGAAACTTTCACATTTGCTTTCTTCTAGCATTTAGCGACCTCTAAAACCACTAAAATAACGATCAGACTTTAGATCGCTGACACTGGTTTGCACAAAGTGTATCGCAGAGGCATTGGGAACGCAAGGTCTCCTTCTGTGGCAAAGGCAATGACTCACCGGTTTATCCTGTCACAAGAGTTTGGTAAAAAGGGTGAAAATCAACGGAAGACAACACTTTTTGCACTGGTGCTGCTGTATGCACAGCGGTGCGTACGTCAGCAACAACGATAAAGCTACATGCAGCAATATTTTGCAATTTCTGATGTTTCTGTTTTTGCACAGAATTTACAGAATTTCGCACATGATGTGATTTTAGACTAAACTGAAGAGGACAATTGAAAAATATCTAGATAACTTCAATGTTTTTACGCTTTTCAGCAAGCTTTTAAACAACAAACGCGGCGCAAAAATATGACTCTTATGTTCTTGTATCCGTGTGTACCACATCAGAGACTTGAAAAGCGTTGTCGAGCCAAGTCTTTCACTGCTTACACAAGGCCATATTCCTCCTTTTATATGCGTCTCCCGCATTTTTAGATAATACAGTGGCGGCCAGAAGTTTGGAACCCCCTGCGTACGCTGCATATCGCTCATTTTTGCGTTATTACTATGCACATAAGCAAATATTTTTGATTTTTGGAACAAGCAACTGTTGTGTTCGTAAAAACAAAGCTAGCATGTGTTGTGGAGAGACGCATAATGAAAGCACGCATATACTGTACCACCGCACACACACGCGCGCATGGGGGTTTCCAAACTTTTTGCCGCCACAATGGCAAAATCAACAAATACAACACACAAAATCAGTTGCTCAACAAAGCAACACAGCAAGCTTGAGCGTGTTTTCCCCCTCAAAATCTGCACTGACGGAAAGCGTCGCTGCCAAACGCCGGGCGCACTCGGCCGCACCGTCGGCCGTCGGTGGCCGTCCGCGACCGGGTTGACGTAGACGCTGTCGAGGCGGTCGGGCCGTGTCGGCAGACGCAGGTAGTCGCTGTCATGGTGACAGTTGCTGTGGCTGTTGTTGTTGTTGTTGACTTTGTTGTGGTCAGTGTGGTTGGCATCCAACGTCAGTGGGTGCTCGAACTCACGAAAACCGCCGTTTGCCGAGCTGCCATTGTACGCCAGTATTTGGCCGCATTGCCGACGACTGACGCTGACGCCTGTGCAAAGACCAGTAAGACAAACCGAACCAATGAAAGACGCAAACGTGAACTTGGTTTCTGCGCTGACGAACGCCATGGAAATTATTATGGTGTGTTTGTTTATACCTGTTACTTTGTTGCAGAATCACAGCACATTCCAATCTCTGAATTACAATGAGAAAAACGAATGTATCAAGCTTTGTTGAAATCAAACACCCCATTTGTCGTTAACTAATGTCTTCTTGCAACCCGATCACGTTCTTTCTTCTTTCGCGAGCTCTGTATTCTGTAAAAATGGTGACACGTTCACACAAACATACTGTACCCATGACGTTCTGATGTTGCCGCCAGACGTGCTCGAGATCGATGGCGCGATCCATGCAGAGCAGCTTCGGGATTCGCTCGAGGAACCAGTAGCGCACGAAACTCGACATGCAATGTGTCGTGGGACTACGGTAGTGGAAGTTGATGATCACCTGCATCATTCACCGTGTGTACGGTCGAGCTCTAAGTTATAGGCAGTCAGCTGATTGGTTGGTGGTCATGGTTGGTTTTGCATGCTTTCTGTGCAGGACAGTCTCAACCGCCTCCGCCAACGCCTGCACAGAAAGCATACATGACGTGATCACCGACCAATCAGCTGATTGCCAGTAATTTCGACTTCGACTGTTATTGCTTTTCAGTATTTGTTTCGAGCGTCATTTGTTTCAACATAATGCGTGCCACTGACCACGCTGACGCAGATCGATATGGTCACCATGACCATCGTGAACAGCAGATATTTGCCGATCAACGGCACCGTCAGACTGGTCGCCGGAATGATCTCGACGAGCAGCAGGAAGAACACGGTCAACGAGATCATGATCGAGATCGCCAGCGTCACCTTCTCGCCGCTGTCGTTCGGCAGATAGAACACGGTCATCGTCAGGAAGGAGATGCCGACGCACGGCAGAATCAGGTTGACCGTGTAGAAGAGCGTCTTGCGGCGTAGAATGACACGATAGGTGATGTCGATGTAGGTCTCCGGGCAGCACGGGTACTTCTCGCTGTGCTTCCAGCCGGGCACCGCCAGAATGTCCCACTCGGTACTGCGGTAGTAGTCGGAGAGGTCGATGCCGTTCTCGACGCAGTTCACGTTCTTGATGTCCACCTGATTGTCGACCTCCTTCTTGACCGTGTACGCGTAGATCGTCTCGTTCGTCTTGTGCACCAGATCCACGTACAGTCCGTCGTACGTCCAGCAGCCGAACTTCATGCTGCACTCCTGAGGCTCAAGTGTTTCAAAAAAAACCCAACGATTTTCAGGAAGTTTGCGCATTTTTTTTAAATTTAGGGTATTTTTTTTAAATTTTAAAATTTACAAGTGTGTAAAAAAATTTACAAGTCTTTTAGCAAATTTTTGATTACTAATTGATTAGTATAACACCACTGTTTGACTACTAAGCCTTTCAATAACTTTTGACTACTAAACAGTATGTGCTATCCCAATAAAACGTTTAGATTTTTTTGAAACAATCTTGGCCCTGCAGGTCAAATGGGAACCACTCGACATTGATGGGGCACATGCTTTTGTAGATCGCCGGTGGATTCCACGAGATACGGCCGGTGTGGTAGAGCGTTGCTTTAGTCATGATGGTCACCTGCGTCGTCAAGCAAAAGTCAAGATCAAGTGAAGGCATCACTGATCAGTTCCGCACTAAAAACGCTGCATAAAATTTGTGTCACATTCTTGCCTGATAATTGCCGTCAGCGTTGTTGTATAGCACAATGTCCGGTAACCAGATCATTTCACTCGGCACGTATAGCACCGTAACGCCACCATACAGCTCGGGGTTCCACGACAGTTTCGGATCGGTCCATTCGTGTTCCAGCCAAACGTTTGTCGTCACAATCTCGAAGAGCCAGTACACCAAGAACCCGGTTTTTTTGCACCATTTGATGAAGCTAGTCTGCGCTGGGCTGGGCTGGCCTGACTTTGATTCCTGAACCTGGCATCAATTGATGAGGTGACCTGGGCTGGCTTGACTTGGGCTGTGTGGAGTGTTACTACTCTAGAGTGTCTTGGTTGGCAGAACTTGATTTGAACTGTCCTAAACGAGTTGATCTGGACTATCCAAGGGTTTCCCCCTCCTACACACTGTGCGGTTGTAATCTGTTCGGGTCTCGTATGGGCTCGGCAAGAATGGCCTTGGCAACAGAATGCGCTTAATATACGAGCAACGGTTTCTTGAAGCTGGCCCCTGATTTTTTTCGTGAACGTCCAACAGCTGAGAGAGACGCATTTTGAAATGGACTTTCAGTGGTTCACTGCGGTTGCCGCTGATCGCCAATGGGCGCACGAGTTTGTTGTAGTTGCTCAGCAAATGCTCGAACAGCCGACGCGCGTCGTCGTGGCCTGCAAGCTGGAAAGACCTTCAATCGGCTTCATTGGAATATTATGGATTCCGTATAGCGGATTGCGGTTTCTTAAAAGGTATTATTCTGCGCCATTAGGTCGGCGTATATCTATAACATAATAGTCATAAAAATGGGGACTTTACAAACCGTTAACGGTTCTTGGCAAACATGCAAATATGAATGCGAACAGCTGTGGCAAGCAAACGGACGATACGTTTTTGAACACTTTCATGTTGGTCGGTCACTTGATGTAACAAAAGCCTGTTTCTTCTATATGCGCTGAAAGCAATGATTTGTTGTTTTGTATGCAGTGTTTCTGTTTTTCCGATTTTTCTCTGCCCTTCCAAAGCCACCTCGATTTAATTGAAACAATTCATATGGACTGAAACTGATGCGTTTTCAGTCCACAGAAGTTTCACTCTTTTGAACTCAAATGACTTCTTTTTGCATACTCTTGTCAAAAGGACGAATGTAATAAAAAATGTTTTGCAAGCAATGTCAAGTGACGTAAAAACCCTCACAGTGACAAAGCGTCCAATTTTCCATCAGCGACAGCGTTATCATTCCTGAAAACACTCGTTTCTGTGCAATTGCCACCAAAAGGGACGGTACTGAAAAAGACTCCGCGTTTGCGAAGGTAAGCTACAGAATGGTAAACTTTACCTTCTATGAAATGTGCTTTTTTGAATATCAAAACGCCCATAAATAGACATCTATAAATTTCCGGCACCAGTGCTTGAAACGTCTCTGCATGTCATTTGTGCTCAAATGAAGCCATACATCAGCAGATCATGGAAAGAAAATTCAATTATGCCCAAGAGACCAATCACTTTTTGTGCTGAAAAGTCTGTCTCGACAATGAAGTGGTCCTAAATTGCATGATGCATGCATTGAATGCCGATCTTGGGAGACGGTCATCCGAAATTTGTGAATATGATGATAATGTTTGCATGGGCACTGCGACGCTTCCGGCGCCGCCCGCGTGCGCAGCTGTTCTTGTGCTTGCAGGCTTTTTGGTTACAGTGGTAACAGGAATAATTTTTGCATGTCTGATGTGCATCAGCGTCGAGTGCAGTTGCAAAACGCAGTTTATTTACCTGTCGTTTTGAGTTTAAGTAGTTTCCGACTTCTTGCAAACACACTTTGGCTTTTTGGTGGGGTCAAACAAAAGTCATTTTGCTCGGAAATTAATAACAGAAAAAACTCTGATACAATGTACATGTAGCAAAAAAAGACTTCAGCTCGCACTGTGGCGAGTTGCATAATTCTGGAGACTTTTTCATACTATCCAAACCTTTCATTCTTTAAATCCCAGTTTTCGTTCCCGTCGAGGCAACCCACCCACATTTAAAAAAACTTCCGTTCTCCCGAACAAGCTTTTTTCTTTATTTTTTTTTCTAATTTTAATTTTAATTCTAATTTTTTTAAACGTAACTTCTGATACCACAAATGGATACGGCTACAAACTGTGCCGTTTGTTATCATTTACAGCAAACATATGAAAACAAAACAGAAATGTAATTGCGGTGTGTACATGTCTGACATGACAGAAACGGACGCTACATGAAAAAAGCATCGGGCACTACAGTGCTGCTGCGTCATGCAGCGTCAAGCGCCATGCTACAAAAATGTCAACTTGCGTTTTTACTTCTCCAACGTAGCTGCCAGTGCCATAAATGCCAACTGCATAATGACGCGTCGTGTGTCGTTTTTTTATAACTTTTTGGTTCCTGATGACAAATTTGCAAACAAAGACCTTGTACAAGTATCCTTCTTGTGTTCGATGGTCGCAACAGTGACATCAGTTGGTGCAACAGCAAATACAAATGTATGCTTCTTCATTTTTTCATGCATAATCTCTCGGTGAAAAAAGCAAAACAAGCTAATGCACTAAGACACTAACGAAATCAGAATAATTCGAGAAATGAATGTGAGGCGGTGCGCTCCATTTTTGCAACCAACATTTGTCTTTCCACATTTCTTTCATAAAATTCTCATTTTTTTGACTTTGCACAGATTTTGAAAAACACAGATTTTTGTTGTGTGTGTTGTTTTAAGTGTAAGTGACAACATATGCGACACTTGTTTTTGTAAACCTGCTGATACACTTGAATATCGTTGAACACACAATCGTTGCAGTCAACAATCATTGCAAGTGCATCATGAGTCGCCCCAGTGTTTGTGCAGTGCTGCTGCTTTTCCTTGTTGCTTCCACCGTGCCGGTCACCCACGGTTTACCTATGGTTTGTTTTTAAACTGCTTTTTTATGTTTCGTTCACGTGAAAAGTTATTGCCATTGTACCAGTTATCAGTTCCACAATGTAAAATGCATGTTTTAGGTCTTTTTCTCTTCGATATAGAACTCAATCAAAAAAGTTTTCTATTGTGAGTCCACTTTTCTCAAAAGGTATGAAAAAATTTCTTGAAACGAACATGACTGCATGTTGTGAAATATTTCATTTCAGGCAAGCATCATTCCAGCGGACATGAACGAAGCGTCCGCAGAGTCCGTCCGAATGCCCATTCTCCTCGCCCGTCGATCCGCGTTTCCCATTGCGGATCTTTTGCCACTGAGAGAAACACGCGCCTACGTGACGCTGCCTTCGATGGCCAACGGTTGAATCGCATGGACATTTTTATAGGACACTCTCTGAACAGTATTTTGTGGTTTCAATGTTATGGGTTCTTTTGAAAATTGTGAAATGTGATTTTTTGCTGAGGTAACACAGGCGCGGTAATGCTTTTCGGTGTACATGACTTATGTTTTACGAATGCATTTTGTTGCTATTGAAGTTCTTCTCTCATTCAAACTTGGAAGCCAACATATGGATGGATACAGACAATTACTGAAGTCTTCGGATTTGAAATTTAAAAAAACGAACAACGTGACAAACGCGAAGGTCATTTGCATGTGCGTGCAGCTTGCATCAATCGACACGCGAGCACACGTGCTCCGTGAGAACAACTGGAAGCTGTGCTGATTTGACAGCTGCAAAAGTTTTTGTGTTCCAATCTCCAATGCGGTTCGGCTTATTATTCAAGCTCAACTTTCACAAGTTACGTTTGCTTGAATCGAGCCCAACAAGTGCGATTCAACTACGCCTAAAAAAACGCACATCTGAATCAGCACAATGAAACGAACGGTCATCTCAGTGTTTCTGTTTGCGGCCGTGGCAAGCGCACGCCTGATAATGTGGATGCCACCGGATAAGCTCACTGGCAGGTCGGTCACAGGCAATTTTTACTGCTCCTGAAAAAAACTTAAACCTTGAAAGTAAATTGTGGAAAATATTGTCAAACGAAGTAACTTTCAGCCTTTTAGTTTTTTGACATTAGGGTTGTTTGGAGATCGCATGCGATGTTGTTGCAGCACACGTTTTCAGGCGTCTGCCGACTGGTTCATGCCAGTGATGCTGATCTACTGAAATAAAAAGTTAACCAAGACGGCCAGCAAACACTTGAATACCGGCCGGTCTTGGTAAACTTCTTGGTCAACGTTTTTTAGTGTGTCCCCGAACAACGCGATTGTGGCACGCATCGCTCGTGCACCGTTTGCAGCTTTGTTTCGGTCGTCGAACGACAAATTCGAGAGTCCCGAAGAAGTGTCCAGGCACCAGGCTTACTGGCACAAGCAAGTGATGCCAAACTGGAGCAGGTCGTGGCGTATAACCGGCTGAAAACGTTTGTGCAGCTCAGGAACAGCAGACTGTGACTGAAATGGCACCAATATTCATGCAGCTAATTTACTGTCACGCTTTCTGAACATGGTTTTTTTCTGATTTTTGACGGTTTTGTTTGATTCACCACTAAAAACATTTGCTTTATGATTTAGACGTATGATTTGCAACTGCAAATTCCACGGTAAACTGATAAAGTTGTGATCGTTCCTGTGATTCATTGTACCGTGTGCAAGGATGCACTAATATGTCCATGTACCACGGAGACCGGAACAAACCATCCGAATCATAATGCGGCAAATAGAAAATGTGTCGTTTCATTACGAATTTTCAGTGCATATTGTGACACAACACGGGGCCCCACTGCCACTGAGACCGTTGTATCGCGAGACACCGAAGCCGGAACCAGCTTAGGCGGGACCCCACGTTGGGTCGACGAACCAAACTGCAGACCATCTGCCACCTGGCTTTGCAGGGCACTCACATGTCGACCTAGATGCGGACCATCTGCCACATGATCCGTCTGGGTACTCATATGCTGAGCTTTTAGAGTGAAGACAACAGACGTAGCCAGCGCCATTGATTGCGATTTTCCGCAAAAACAACACAGGTCCGACACAGACGAGACCGTTCACCGGCACTTGTGCCTATTGGGGCCCAGTGAGTGAGTCGCCCATATTGCCTTGTTCACCCAAACGCCTTATTTGTAGGCGTCAGGCGGTAAAAACCGACACAAGACGAATACTAGCATTATTTTACTGTGAAGGCGAAGTAAACTGATTTGACACACAAAGGCAGACCAGACACACACGTACGAAAATGCAAACATGAATCAACCAATGTGTTTCGGAGCGTTTAGCTGTTGTAAACCAGTAGATAAGGGTAGTGATTGGTCGTATAAAAGAACTGTTTAGAGTTGAAACATTAGGGATCGTTGGCACGGTCGTTGTGTGGACCTGACAATATACCATTTACACCCTGTATTGCTATATTGCATATTAATCACCCACCATCGTGTGTCATTTGAAATTGACAATAAACGGTTCGATTTCTTTGCTTTAGGCAATATTGCAAGTAACTTGTGTTGCCATCTGTTATGTTAAAATTTCAGTTAAAAACGGTCAACGCTATTAGTCGCGGCAGAACAGACAATTGAAATCTTCGAGTGACGTGCAGGTACGGCTGATGTTGCACGCGCGTCACATGGGCGAAATCAATGGCTCCAATAGTCTGTTACGCTGTAGCCAACAGCCTCGACCGTTTTACCTGAAATTTTAACACAACAAATGGCAACTACAGTATATTTCTTTAACGATTATAAGTTTCAGTTCAAGAGGTTGCTGCAATTCTGAGTACCAGCCGTTTTTCCTGTTGACATTTTTTATTACCCTGTATACGTCCACTGAATTAAAAAATGATACAAAGCACATTTAATGATGTGCAAAAAGTTGTTTACGTAATCCGTCAGCTCATGAAACACGAGTGATGACGTAACCGTTAGAGTCCAGTATTTTTAAGTACTCAAAAAAGTTAGAAAATGTTGGCACGCGCGCACACGAGAGATCTTTAAAGTAAACAGTGCGTGGGGGTTGTCCGTCCAGCATTTCCATCCTCATTGGCTCCATATACAGCATATGTAAACTAAGCCACGTGCCTTTCAGTTTATTCTGAACTAATGATGATGTGACAATGCATTTATCACAATTACTTGCTTTACAGCGATGCAGAAGCTCTGAATGAGTTCCACAAAATGATACTTTTCTGACGCAACGTGCACGTTCCAGTTTATCGCAATGACCAATTGCAAAAAAAATCAGCGCTTTTTTGTTTCAAAATGTATCGAAGGGACGACATTCCAACCTGTGTGTGCGCCAATTTTTAATCTATTTTCAAGTCTGTCCGTTTGTCTGTTAAAAAACGACAGTCAAAGTCCGCTAGTTTTATTTGGTTTTGTTATCCAAACCGAACTGAATAATTTTTATATCTGATTATAACTGAAGCCATGAACGAAAATGGTAATTGTTTTTGTAAGTGTATGGAGACTTGGCATAATTTCGTCAAATTATCCAAGTTTCGGTGATATAAATTGTAGTTTTTTCAATGCTTTGTCTTGTGTTTAGAAGCAAGACGCTAAAAAATACGTGCCGCAAGTTTGTTTAGCGCTTGTTTGCTTGTAGGCTGTTACTTCAGCAATACCAATAATTTTCTGTCAAAAACACGAACTTTCTGTCTAACAAAAAAAACGACAGCGATTTTTGACGCGACAAAATGCACCGACGTGCCGTGCTGGTAGCGCTGCTGCTGATGTTGGCGACGTTGCACTGTCACGTGACCATGGTGGTGCACAGTGGTTCGGTCATGTCACGAGACAGAAGAGCAGCTGGTAACAGCTGGGACTGGGCTTCGTTGAGCGATTTGTTCAGACAGTGGGGTCCGATTCAAAGCGTGCCGACGCGGCGGCTGATGCTCGCAAAGCGACCGACAACAAACAGTGATCCGATAAATGTTATGCTCATGGTGTGAATCCGATTCGTGATTGGCTACATTTGTACATTGACTTTTGTACGGCACATTTTACTTTCTTATTGGCTAATTCCAGCTTTTTCATTTTGTATTTAGTTTTGTTGATCAGCATCCAAAAAAAATAATGAACTCACATGCTGTTCTGGTCTGTACGGTATGGCCTATTTTTTTAAACGTGTCCCACTGAAATGACGTCATGTGCCACAAAACATGCGCTTGTCGTTCACAGCAAACCAGACTATCCGTTTAGCCAATTTCTTCCCGTAAACAAATGGTGAATGTCGAATCAGTCACACCAAACTGAAATTTTAGTGCCTGTACTTTGACAAACGGGCGTTTTTAAATAAAATGACGTCACGTTAGTCCGGACACGTTTGAATAAATCCACAATAACTCACTTTTAGAAGTTATCTGGAGATTGACGTCACAAAGTTTTTCTGAATATTGAAAGATTCCTCAACAAAGCCGTCCAACAAAAGACCTGAAGGAAATCAAAGAGAAAGGGTGGGGTTGGGGTCACACCAAACTGAAATTTTAGTGCCTGTACTTTGACAAACGGGCGTTTTTAAATAAAATGACGTCACGTTAGTCCGGACACGTTTGAATAAATCCACAATAACTCACTTTTAGAAGTTATCTGGAGATTGACGTCACAAAGTTTTTCTGAATATTGAAAGATTCCTCAACAAAGCCGTCCAACAAAAGACCTGAAGGAAATCAAAGAGAAAGGGTGGGGTTGGGGCGATTGCTAAAGCTGACAACATAAAACATACACTTTTAAAGTACCTTCTAACGTCATAATGAAACTTTAACACAAACTGTTCAAACAAGCAATTGTGTTCCGCACAAATTCACTTTGTACGTTTGAGAGCATGAATTGACCTTGCAACCAATTGTATACCGTATTGCGTGTTGCTGATATTTTATAGAGATACAATGCGAACTCCAAATTACAGGCAATCAGCTGATTGGTTTGTGATCACGTGATGCATACTGTCTGTGCAAACCAAACTCCACCGCCACAGCAATGCCTGCACAGAAAGCATGCACACGTGATCACCAACCAGTCAGCTGATTGCCTATAATTTAGAGTTCGACTGCACGTGTTTTTCTTCAGGTGCAAAAGTCTCCGACTGGGCTGCATCTGCACGAAATGTATGGTCAACAACAAGTACCGCCACCGCATGTTATTGCCAGCTTGAACTATAATGGATGAAAAAATATTCATTGTTTGCATCTTTACATACAGAGAAACTACGTAAGCAAAAACAAAGTGGGGGAGATTACCGTGATAATCTTTTGAGATCCAAAAAGCAATTACATTTTCACTATCGGGATTCTATGACTTGTAACAAGGTTGTTGACAAGTGAATGTTCAGCATGTCGCTATGCTTTGTTTACCGTTTAGATGATATGTAAAAGGACAGATTACAAATTTCTGGTTTCACAGTATTACAATGTACAACGTATGTTGTTGTGTTTACGGTACTCTCATGGATTTAAAACGTTTTGTTTGACGTCAAAAGCATGAAGCATCTGAACTTTCTGTTGTTGAAGTACCTATATATTTTTATACTATATGTGTGATTTCTATGATTTTGTTGAAGCATCTTGTGTCATCCTTTGGTTTTTCCGGAAACGTTTCAGTTCAGCAGCATAAATGACGTCAATATCCAAGCAGTATGCCACCTTCAGCTTCTTCAACTTTATACCGCACACAAAGGAAAAATCATGTATCAAAACCGATGTTATCTCTGATATCGAGTCTTTTAAGGACGTGATCAGTAAACAAACAGGTTGCACAAACATGTGCATCATATTTTACTGCGTGCCTGCGATGTTTCTCAATGGACTGTATCGGGAAAATGGTTTTCTTTTCAAGTGAAACTCACATGCCGTGAACTTGCGTGCGTGTCTGCTTCTAATTCACTTCCTCTTTATACAAGTTGCTAATTTTGTGCACTGGTTTGCTTGCACAATGCACACATACGTAATTTGTCGGTTTTGAACACCGTGTAACGTGCCCGCGCTTAATTGCAGAACTCCAAAAGACCTGAAGACATGAAGCTTATCGGCATTATCGGTGTTTTAACGCTGTTGACAATGGGCAACACTGGAGCAGCAACATCTGGCCACTTGCACCACGTGAACGAGCACGCCCAGCAGTCACCGCGCCTACTTCTAAAATTGTTGCGGAAGCACGAAATATGTTCAGTCGGTAAGCGACCGTCGTGGATACGCAAGCTCGGCAGCGTGTTTCGCGTTTGGCAGGGTCCAATTCTCAGTTTGCCTTCACGAAAGACTGTCACAATGAGCAACAGATACCGCAAATTTGGTTGACGTTGGTTGCTTTCACAGTCTGCACATATGTGCATATTTGAACTAAACAATGCAATAGAATCAGATCTTGAAAAATCTCAATTGCAACGTTTTCGATAACGAACGAAGAAACAATTTGTAAATAGCAATGTTGATTGTTTGCAATTATTGTCATTGCATACTGTACATTGCATATTATTGAGTGATACGTTGATTGACTTGTCCTGGTGTGTGATTCTGATTTGTGAGTCAATGTTGAACCGAAATGGAAAATAAAATGTGACTTACAATGGCAAAAAATGCACTGTTGTTCAGTGCTGGTTAGCCTTCACGGAACGAATGTACTGTATGCTTCAGAGTGCAGACAAAAATGATAAATACCAGTATGGGTTTCAAATTTCACACTTTCCCATTTTTGTTACTGCTCCGAAAAATCACAGACATAAACAAAGGGCAACACGTTCATAAATTTACCTTTGCTACAAAGCTAAAGCATTGAAAACGAATTGCTTGATAACAGTTTTTGCACTGCGTGAAACCTGATTTAAGCCGTTTTCATAAAATTGAGACAAACTGGCCTGTTTGACAACATGCTTGGTTAGTAAGCCGTGAACAAACAGGCAGCTGAAACGCAATGCACTTGATCGGCTAGGGCTTAGCCGGTCCCACCGCGTGAAAAGCAATTAATCCGGACAGCTGTGGTTGTGCCGACATTTTAATTTTTAACTGTTTGTTTGGTGTTGTATGTTATAGCCCCGCGCCGCGTCAACCTTTCGGCTTTAGATAACTTCCTGACAAATCTTGATCTTTCGTTTTGCACTTTGCAGTGATATACAATATACATACAGTATAATCTGCGAAAATATGGCTGCTTCAGCGCTGCCAACGATATACGCGTACACCCTGTATTTGCTCGTCGTAACAAATGTCGCATGTCAACAGCAACAGCTCGTTAGTGTCAATGAACATTTTACGGATACTGCCATTTTCCATCGCATGAGACCAATAATGAGCCACTGGCTTATGACGGACAACGAAACTCAAAAGAACCGAGCAAACACGGAAGTGCCACCGACGAAGAATTCATTTCAAATTCGAAATGAGCGAAATCAACAGAATGAAAATGAGATTGGTCAGTTCAGTCGGTCATTCAACGCACTGACACCCGATCAACGACGACAACTTCTGCAGCAATCACGCTCGATTCCAACGAAAGCAGACAGCAACAACAACCACATGTTCAACAATCAACGGTGGATCGATCTATTGCGCGTCTGGCCGGGGCCAATCGACTCGCTGCGTTCTGTCCAATTGGCACACAAGAATAAAAATAGTAATGCAGCGCAAGAGACCATCATCACCAACCAGAAGAGACTCTTGCAGCCCTGAAGCGCACGCCTCGACAGTTTCCACTGTTACCACCGAGGTTCGTTCAGCCGATGCCGCCGCCTATGCGAACTAGCGGGATTTTTCAGACATTCTATAAACACTGAGAAACTACTAAATTTGTTTTTTTAAATGCGTTTATCATCTGAAGATAAGACAGCGTAGGATGATCAAAAAACGTTAATGCGGAAAACGATTCAGAACTGGTATTCAGAACTGCAGTAACCTCTTGGGCCTGAATACCAGCCGTTTTCTTTATTGACATTTTTTGGTCACCCTGTTCAAACATTACAGAAAAACCATCGTCGGTCTATCGGCTGCATGATGTTTTTTGATCTTCCGAACGAAGTTCACAAGTGGACCCATGAGCTATGTGTTGTTGCCAACTTCAATAAAATCAACCGACCTGAAAAACAAGTCTATAAATACAAGAACGTTGTCTCGCGCCCACTTACCGCAAGAAACGTCATAAATGTTTGATTTAATTGAGACCTGAAAAGTGCGATAAACTTCACTCGCCGTGTAATTTTAACATTACTTTTTTTAAGTTGTAAACAGCCATATATGCGGTTTGATGCTTGTGCGTTCCCAACTTTTGTTTTTACATGTTAAAAAATGTTTAAAAAAGACAACAAATTTGTTGTCTCAAGCGACGCCACTGTTTAGCGGAAGGTCCGCGGTGCAAAATTGTTCTTCAACGTTTTATGTCCTACTTTGTTTTTTTTCAAGTATAAATTTTGTTTTTGTTTTCGTAAAGTTACTTCGTGGAAAATAAAGCTTTTTTGTCGGGTGGCAAATGTTAAAAAATTACGTACAGACATGTTCGTTCATGCAATCTGGAGTCAACACCGTCACTTACAAAAAGCCTGCAAAGAAATTATTTTCTTGGTCAGCAGATGCATTGAAGAAACGTAAATTGAAAACAACGGTGCGAGAAAAAAATGAGTTTGATGTGCAGCAAAAGAATGATGCCAAAAACATGAACAAACTGCTGTGATGAATTGTCATTTAGTTAGATATTTAACTCAGTCGCAATTGTGGATTATTTTACTTATCTGCACAAATTTGCATTGTTTTGGAGTCACGATTTCCGCTGCAGTAGACCCGGAAGCCAGAGAGGTTTGTATTCATTCCTAGCGAACCCTTATCAGCATACTCAGTCAATCCAATCAATGTAGCAATTAATTAGTCATTCAGTCAATAGTACGTAGATTATTCAGTCTGACTGACTGTTTTGAACTGCGATTTGTGCGGTCCGTCGGTCAATAGGTCAGTTGTTCGGTCAGTTAGTCAGTAGTGCGTCAACCATCAATGAATAATGACAGATCCGAAGTTCGATTGGCAGCGTGTCTGGCGTGTACAATTGCCCGCAGCGTCAGTTTGTGTCCGACATTCACATCAAGAAGGGCAACGCCGCGCGCAACTGGCGTCACAAACGTCAATATCCAGATGTCAGCGTGCGCATGCTCTGTCGGCGATTCTCTGATGCTGATTGGGTACGAAATTTACCTTTTCAATAAAGTTTTACTAACTTCAGAGTTTATGTTCACTTCGTTCAGCTGTTTTTGTTCTGATTTCAACTTTCAACAACACAGGCGAATGAGTTTTGCGAAGAGAAAGAGGAGTTCGCAATGGACACCGGGAATCTGCTGATGAACAACATTGACACCAGCTGCACATGCGACCAGTATTTAGCTGGATTCAGCACGAAATTAGTGAATGACACAATGGGTGGTCCGCCAATCAGAAGGTACATGTAAAACAGGCGAGAGACACAAAGACAACATAGTGCGCAGCTACACTGTACATTTGTACACGCAATAAACATGTTTTTAAAAGTTGAAAATTTTCTCTCAAGTTTCATCCAAAAATATACGGCATACCATCGTCTTTTCATTTAATTCTGCGGATCAATGCGTTTGCAGACGTCGAAAGGAAATCAGTACCATGCTGAATGCGGCAATTCAAAATGGCTTATTATGACAGAAACTGTATCTCAGCGACACAAGTCACTTCACCCGTTTTGAATTCGCGCGTCAAGCATAAATCTGTTTACCTCTCTGTGTGCGCGGCATTGAGACGCAGATATAACCAAAAGCAAAGTTCATACTTGTGCAACTTTTTCGCAACTGTTTATTGTTTCTGAGAAGATTCCGATGGCGCTGCTGTCACTCGTCCAACAAAATCCCGGACATGCGCAACTGCGCGTATTCGGCGATGCGATTCGTGAAATCGCCGTGGGACACGCTGATCGAGACGAAACACGACGTCTCACCGAAGCAGGTCGTCCAGTCGATCATGATTTCGTGAGTGCACATCGCTTTTCAAAGTGCTTTTTTGCTGGAATCTTTTTTATCAAAATATGCTTTTCCCAATTCATCGTTGTATTTTTTTCACAGAAACGGCTACGTTCGTGGTCGAATATGCCCGTGGTTGACCGAAGGTGAACATATTCAAAGTAAGAGAACTTTTTTTAGAGAGTTTTTTTAAGATAGGCTTTTTGAGTCGACCGACCCGGCCTCCACACCTCTAGGCACAATTTCAAAAAAGTTTTCAAATTCAGTCAAATTTGAGACCAATCGAACCGCCTTGATGCCCTGAGTTCGAAAATCATATTTTTATCCTAATCCAAGCCTTTTTACGCTTCAAAATTAGGAAAAACCTAATTTTGGACCCCCTTGTAGTAAAACTGTTCTAGCTCGCTTCTGCTTGAATCTATTAACAAAAATCAAACACCAATCGATTCCCCTTGTATTCGCGCACATTTTTCGCTGTTATACTGCAGGTTGAAAACGTTTTTTCATGCTCTGTATTTATAAAAAACTGCAGAGGTTGGTGTTTTTTCACGTTTTTCGGTACTTTAGAAACGTTTGTGGGGTATAGTTTGTAAGTAATTCTGAAAGATCTGCGAAAAATGTATATACATGTCAAATTTCAGCTTCATAAAGCGTCGCCGGGACTCACACGATACAAAACAGGTTTCAGCTGGATAGAAACGCTTATTTCCGCCTTTCCTTTTGGACTAAACAACAATGTTTCAGGTTTTGGAAATGTAGCGGATCCACGCTACAACCCAATGAACGAAACGGACAACCCTTTCTTTAAAGTTAAAACCAATCGCCAAAATCGTAAAAGAACAAAAAGAAAGAAAAAACCAGTTGACCATTCTTTTATTGGAAAAATTATCACAAATAATAATGATGTCCGTAAAATGTACATATTACTCAGAGCTGCTAGCCAGAAAACAATAAGATTTGCGGTTAAAGTTCTTGCTAACGGTAATTACGAACA
>JASANC010002803.1:0-33694 GCA_030248135.1 Theristus sp. LFF4_11 | reverse complement strand
TTTGTAGTTTTACGCTGTTCACCACTGGTTTTTGCGTATTTTGCCTTCTGTTCACTCTGCAAACCTCTGCAAACACTTATCGCTCATAGAAATTGAAGATTGACTTCGTGAATGCGACAATGATGCATAACCCGGCGTTAGAAGCGTCCTACGTAACGACGTACGTGGAGGATTATTTGGATGCGTTGGAGAATTTACCCAATCTCATTCAGCCGCACATTTCGCACATCAAACGTCTCGACATCGAATACATTGGTATGTGAATCGATTGTTTTTGAAACGAAACAAACAAAACGACGACAGCTAATAAAAACGTTTGTCAGTCATTCTCCATTTCTCGTTAAGGAATTGAATTGAACTGAACTGAACTGCTACTGCGACCATACTAGATTGAGTGTTCAGGCATCGTGAACGAACTGAACGCGCTGAAACGTGCATTCGAAGCGGATGACGGGTCGCCAGCGGAGCGTGACTCAATTCTGACGCAGATCGAGCAGTTACTTTACCAGGGTCAACTCGTGGGCGACGCAAAACTGCGAGAAGTGAACGCCATTGCTGAGTTGATCGAAAGGAAAGCAGAACAATTGGAGCATGATGCGAATTCGTTTGGTGAGTGTCACTGAGTGAAGCGAGTTTTTGTGTTTGGTTTGAATTTTATTCGATCTCCATTGGCGTTGAACACAAAATAATCCACTAAAACGCCGAGAAAACCGGCTGTTTTTGAACTTTTGTTTGTTTTGTTTGAATTGTTTTCAGAGTTTTTATTCACCGATTCTTTTCAGGACCCCCACCAGAAACTGCACGCCAAACGCCCGAGATTGAACGCAGGCCCGTTCGCCACGCCGCCGTTGGTGCAGGTGTGCATTTTGCATCGCGTTTTTCTCAGTTTTGGTTGATCAAAACATGCTTATCGGTAGCACCACAGAAGAAACCGCGAGTGAAAGATTTTTATGGGCAACTGTCCGGCATTTATGAAGCAGTATTTAATGCAACAGCTACGCGTCACTAAGTACTGCTTAATGAATGCCTTTTTAGTCTTTATTGTCATTTTTTCGTCATTTCATTTTCACTGACAAAAAACGTGGGCGCTTTTGGTTTGTGTTTCGCAGGTTGTTGTCGCAATCGGGGTCCGCGCCTTAAAGGAAGCAGAAAGAACGGAAGCTTTTGTTTGCAGGCAACAGACCAAAGATGCAGCAACGTGCGTCAATGATTCGTCAGAGCGTGTCAATCACAGGGCAACATGCAACAAGCATCGTGCAAAGAGCCACTGCAAGCGCCACCACCAGCAATACATCAGTGCAACAACAGCAAATGGTCAGTGCTCTGCTTGCAAGACTTGACTTCTGATGGACACCGCAATGGTGAGCCCACGATAGCGTGTTGTCGCCGCAGAAAATAAAAAAAACTTCAAAAGATAAGAAACTGCTGAAATGTTCCATTTAAATTTGAATTTGATTTTCCGGAAAACCCACCGATCGGGCGACGCCTTTGCTGTTTCTTGCAGATCAGTGACTCGTCCGCACGAACAGCGTCGGCGTCGTCTCAGAAGCGTTCCAGTTGCGCCACAACGCCGCGCACGGTGGCCGCCGCAAACAACAAACTGAAACGCGCTCGCAAACAGAAACGCACATTTCCGGAGCAGACGACGACGCCACACCAGAAACAACAGCGGGCGCCGTCAGCGCAGAATGACAAGGTCCATTTTTTGAAAGTGGGCTTTGGCTGAGATGAAGTAAATGGAGCGAGATAGACATTTTGTGCAGGGGACATCATCTTGCCTGTTTCGATTGTGCTGATTGGCTGCCTGCAATGCTTCATAAACTCGGCAAGTCACCAGCTACGTTAAGCAAATCACAATTCGATATCATTCAAGCAATCATAGAGTTGATGATGGGCAATTATCGTAATTATTTCGTGTAATTATCCGTGATATCCTATATAATGTGATACTTTTTCCTGTAATGTCCGTTGTTCTCCAGTCCACTAAATCGCCACTCTCTCGCTACTTGAAGTATAGCGCATTTCATGCATGTTTCATTCAATCAAATATGCCATTTTCAGACGTGTAAATCGCCAGCATATTCAAATTCGGCCAGCAGTGTCACGGACGCTGACGACACCGCCAGTAATACCAATGGTAATGGAGGTTTTATGACGTGGTGTCTTCGTTTTTCTTTTTCTTTTGGTAAACGGACAAAAGGCGCACGTTTTTGTACGGCACTGATGCTTTGCAAAAAACGAACACCCAACTCACGATTAGTCGCGCAGTTGTTGACTGGTGATCAAATCAGTGAAACTAGTGATCAAATCAGTTCAATGAAAGCAAATCAGTCTAAATCAGCCCAACGATTAAGCGACTTCAAAATACACCAGGCAACGGATCGGTGCGCGCGAGCACGCCGCGTCAGCCGTCCACCGCAAGCACAGCAACAACAACAGAGAAGTCGACGGCTGCCTCGCCGAAAAAGCGGCCGGTCGCCAAGCGTCGACGCGCGAACACGGCTGCCAGCAGCAGTGGCACGACGCGAGACCGAGAGTCGTCGGTGAAACGAAACACGAACAACAGCCAGGAGAACTCGTACGACATTCCGGTGGACCCGGATGAGCCGACCTACTGTCTCTGTGCGCAGGTGAAGTGCGGTGCAGGGGCTTTGGTTCTCACGGACGACTCTTGGTTTTCTCTCTACGGCAGCATGGTTCTCTGCATCGTTCGGTGATGTCGTCACTCGTCACTCGTGCACGTCATGTGCTCTTGCCTTGCGATTGCACGTCTGTCAAGAACAGCAGCGCTATTGAACTGCACAGCATTGATTCCACAGATTCCTTTTTTTGTCAGGCGTCTTATGGCGAAATGGTCGGCTGCGACAACGACGCGTGTCCGATTGAGTGGTTCCACTTCAGTTGTGTGAATTTGACGGCGAATCCGAAGGGAAAATGGTATTGCCCGAATTGTAGAGGCGACAAATCGAATCTATTGAAGTCGGAACTGAAATCGTGATATGTGAATTGATATTTTTCAATCATGACAGCATTTTCTTTTCTTTTCTGCATAACAATTTTGCTGCATTGTTTGTTGTCCACCTTTCTCAGTTTGTCTACTTTTGTTGTGTTTCTAGATACGCTCTCGCCATTTTTTATATTTCTGGATTTTGCACATTTTGAAGAAAAAGAATAAATACCCGTGATTGATATCGATTGATGTATGGATCACGTTTGGTCTGATTCCAACGAGTCACCGTATTATTTAGCATGTGGTTTCAATGACCTGATTTGGTCATATTTATCTTTCAGCCAATAACGCTGAACTGAACCTAACAGAACAACGAACATGGCTGCTAATCAACCAGTGCCTGCCGATAAGCGTGTCGTTGTAGCAGATGACGGTTGGACTATTTTTTGTTTTGAAAAACTTGGAAACAGAAAGCCTTTAACTTTAGCAAGCCCGCGTATGCCAGCATTCATGCGCGCTGATTGGCTGTGGAACATGCTGGGTGTGTTATTCTGCAAGTGCCGTGCATTATTCCAGTTTTGCTGTTTCCATGTCAGGCCAGACGTACATCCAAGCGACGCAGCGTCCCGATGGCAGCTGGAGGAAACCGCGCCGAGTGAAGAGTGGATATGTGCCGCAAGAGGAGATGCCTGTGTTGGTGTTTTTGGGAGCTTCAGTTGATCAGGTATCCTCAGTCGAATGACCAATAGATGGGGCAGAGGATTGAAAAATGGCTGGATCTGTTTATCGAGTTTCTCTTTTTCATCAGCGTATATCAGTTTTGTTTGCTCCGTGAGCGCATCGTGTTTCACGAACAAACGAAATGTCGCATTCAGAACCTGTCAGCACAGTAAATTTCAGCTACGAAAGCGTTGGCCGACAACTGCGCAACAGCCAGCACTCGAAGCACCCGATCGGTTACGCTCCGGTGCAGATTCCGACGAGCGACGAAATCGTGGCGAAAGCGTGTGCTGCACGTTTGTCGTGGGACATTTTCTTTTTTTTTTTGGATTACAGCAGTTATTTTCCTCAACTATTTGAACGTTATGATGAAATGTCGGCCGTTTTTCTTTCCACTGATCACCAGCGGGTTTGGAATTACGTGCAAATGTGTGCGTAGTTTAGTTTCCCATTGTTCGTGGTTGGTTTTAATTTCAGTGCATTTGAGAAATTAGAAAAAATACGGAAAGATTCATGCACTGCAGGCGCTGAGCATCACTCCTCCGGTAAGCGCAACCGCAAGAAGGCGCAAAAGGCGAACAAAGCGAAAGCTGACTCCGATGATAATGATAACGCCACGAATTCAGCGGATCAATCGAATGCCACAACAACGGCAGAAGCCTCAAATGCTAACGTGAACACGCAAAACTCGCCGCCACAACAACCGACCGATCTCGAGAAGCGACTGCGAAACTTGCGTAAGAAAATCGCCGACATCGACAATTTGAAGTATAAAATTGCGAACGGCGAAATCGAGAAGCCGGAGAAGACGCAGCTCGAGAAGATTGAGCGACGTCACGCGGTGGTCGCTGAAATCGAGGAACTGGAGCGCCAGTTGCAGGCGATGAATTTGTAGCAGTGGTTGCTCACTTCGTGGCTTGCGAGTTTCAGCGCTTGCTTGATGCTTGTTTGACTGCATTTGAGTGAACTGAGCGCGCTTGTTGGGCCAGTGCAGCCTGGATTGCACTGGATTGAATGAGTCAATCATTTTTTTATTAGGGAGTGAGTGAATCCCCGTGACTTGGATTTGCTTGGTCTGGCCAACTCATTCAACCAGTCATTCAAGTCATTGGTTCTCCATCAAATACTCAATTGTTGTTGTTTTTTCATTTCATTTGCCACGCTTGTTTTTGTGACAGTTTCATATGGACAGTAACATAAATAAAAACAAAAACAATGAAATTAGAACTGTGGAATCGGTTCTGGATGAGGAAACACAATGAAGTTTTGTGCGCATCATTCGTGGGTTACCGCGCTTCCTGGCTGGCTGAAAATGAGGATACAAAAGTGTTGGAAATAATAAATTACAAAACCTGCAAAAAAATAATTTCTTATCCAAACCTTTATAGGCAGCCTCTAGGGCCTGCGTGATTGTTTGCACGTCCGATTCAATGGTCTTCGCCCAGTTCTCAACGTCGCCCACTTCCTGAGAATATTAAAAAACTCGAAAATGCCGAAAGAAAACGTGTTCAAGCAACTATGAAGAGAAACCTTGAGCGCTTGATTGAAGTTCTCGGCCAACTGCAACCATTGGTTCGTCTGCTTCACCAGTGCTGCTGTGTTCGCTTGCAAGCGTTTCGATTCGGCGTCCAGACGTTTCTGGTTCGCATATGCTTGCGAAACGCTGGAATGGAGTGCCACAACATGCGAGTTTCAGAACAACGCGTGTAATTTTTTTGTGTGCTGCACAAAACTAAAATCCGGCTTGTTGGATTTTGCAAATTTGAATGCAGCCAATTATGGTGCAAAACGCGAATTTGAACTGAAATTGCCCGATTGGCAGCTTTGATCTGTCTCTGAAAAGTGAAGAGCTTTGCGTCAGGGTGTTCCAAAAATTAAACCACAACACATTCCGGTTAAATAATTGAACCCGCAGTTCATTTATGGCCGAGGCTTCATATTGGATTGATATTTCTGCTAAATTCAGCATCGAAATATTTCATACTGCGCCGAATCCCTTCATTAATTTATTCAGAATTTTTCAAAGTCTTAACTTTTGGAACACCGTGGAGTAAAACTCCTCATTTTTCAGACATTGCTCGCTTTTAAGAATAAATAACTGAACTAAACTGAACTGAACTTATAAAACTGACCACAGGGCAAAAATTGTGCAAAAATGTCGCCAAAACCGACCGTGAATTTAGATGTGTGATCACAGAGTGTGTGAACAAATTGGTCGCGGCCAATGCATCCGCTTTTCGTTTTTCTGCAAAAATTCCGAGAGTTCCGCTCAGCGACTGTTGAATTGCGGTTTGACCGATTGATGTGTCCGAATGAACAGACTTTACCTTGCAGCTCCTTGCGCACCTGCTGCTTTGCGAAATGCTCTTTGACAAGATTACCTAACATCGGCATCGGCAGTGGTGAAGCGGATTCGATAAAAAACGGCAAATTCGTTGAGAAAATGCAGGACAAGACAGCATCAATCAATAAACAAAGACAAACCGGTGAGCATGAGAGACAGAAAATCTTTTGTTGAACGAATGTTTTTTGCAAAACCAGCTTCGGACGGAAAAGTTCCCCCCCCAACTACAACCCACCCTTTTTTTTGGACCTACAACACTTCTTAACCGAAATAAACAACAAAACAGACTGTAAACTTGGCTTTGGTTTAGTAATGTAGGCAAAGCCAAATGTTTCACACATTTTAGGTTGACGGCCAGTGACAGAAACACACACGACAGAAATTTTGACGTGGAACTTGTCGTCGCGCTGTTCACCTGAGTATTTCAACAATTTCAAAACCAAGCTGTCGTCGCCGTCATGGATTTGATGTTTCTCACGTCGGCAAGCATTCTCTTGACGATATTTCTGTTGATCGTTTTTCGGATTGGTTGGCTGTGGCGGGTATGTTTTCTGTTTCGTTCAATTTTCAGTTTTTGAATTAGCTCGAACTTCCACTCTGGGAAATAACTCGGCACGTTAGTAGCAGTTTTGAAACTGAATTGTTGCTCAAAAGTTCAATGACGCGAATACTTTTTCAACACATGCAGTTTGTCACTGTTGAGATGTGGAGAATGAAGCAATTCGCAAATCCCGGTCGATTCCAGTTTGTCTTTGAAACTTTTGAAATTAAAATTTGCAACAGAGCGAACACAATTTATCATTCGCCCATATGATCGTCTGCTTCGTTCGGTTCAAAGTTTTTGCGCACATTTTCGCATTTCAGGATGAACGACAAGCGAAACGACGTGCAGAGGCATGGCGGGCGATGCAGCAGACTGAGCAGCAACAGCAGCAGCAACGTGAAAGGTTGGCTTCACCTTTGACAAACTTGTCGACGTCCAGTTTAGCGCATGCACTGGTCAAGACCAGTTGATTGGTTGTGATGTGCACGCACGTCGACAACGCCGACGGGTGTATAGGCACTTAATGACAGGAAACGTGATGGGCGCCATACTCAGTGGCGTTCTGTGCGCTTCTCTGGGTTAGCCCTGACTAAAAACATCGCCTAAAATCCCAACAACAACACCACCACAAGCTCGTTGAGTTTTGAGTGCGGAACACCAAAAAAGCGCTGTTCAAAAACGCAGAGGCCCCGTCGTGGTCGGTGGTGTGCGTCGTGCGGCGAGACGTCGGTTCGTGCGAAATGAGAACAACGACGACGACGACGTGGTGGGCGAGGCCGCTGGGCCGCCGGAGTTGGACGACGAAGGCCAGCCGATCACCGAGGACCTGATCATTGATGCGCCCGATGCGAAAATCGGAAAAAAGAAACAGGCGAAACTCGAGGCGAAAGCGGAGAAACGCGCGCAGCGAGAGGCGGTCCGTTTTGGGGGGGGGAATAGCGTTTGGTTTTTTATGTTTGGCTGAAGATTGGTTGTTTTGGAGTTGCGGAATCAAAATTACTTTTATCTGTTTGGGTTTCATTCATCACTGTCGTTGTGTTGTTGAATTCTTTTTTCCTTGCAATCAGCTGTAGGTATTGTTTTTCGGAATCAGTTTTGGTGTTCCGTCGTACTGGCAAAATAAAGATGTAGAATCATTTTTTCTTGGGTTTGGCGTGACTGATTGTGAATGACTGACTGATTTCGAGTGTTGACGGGTCAGCTGCATCGTGGTTTACTCACTTGTTAATCATACGTCATCCTGAACCAACTGAAATGTGTTCCCTTCCAGGAGCAACAAGAACGCGAGGAGCGCAAGCAGCGTCAGGCGGAGCGGGAGGCGGCCGAAAAGGCGGAGCAGGAGCGTCAGAAACAGCTGGAGCACGAACAAGAGCAACGGGAACGCTTGGTTCGCGAGGAGAAGGAACGGCAGGAGGAGGAGGAGTACAGAAAGGTGCATTTGTCTTCTTTGGGGTCGCCTGTACCGACAAGTCAGTTTGTGAACGACAAGTGTAACGACAAGTGGTTTTGACTTGGGTGGAGCTCACAGTTCCGAAATCCAAAAGTCGGAATTAAGATTGGTTCGTCTGAACAAAATGAACGAACGAATGGTGATTTTAGGCGATGTTTTTAGCCAGGACCAACCCACAAAAGCATACAGAACACCATCGAGTTTTTTCTGTCATTAAGTGTCCTATACACTCCTCGACAAAATAGGCATTCAATTATTTCGTATCAAAAATTTCCCTGATTTCAGTTGCGCGAGCAATTCTGCGTGGAAGATGAGGGTTACGACGAGAAGGATCCGGAACAGGAAGAGAATCTACTGCAAGAGTTTGTCAATCACATCAAACTATCAAAAGTTAGCATGATAAAAATGCTTTTTTCATCCCACTTGCTTTTTGATTTCCGATTTCTGAGCGTGACGTTTGATCTCACTGGAATGGTTGATTGAGGCTACATTTGTTCACAAAAGCAGACTTTCTTTTGCGTTTGCTTCCATAGCTGCAGTTTATCAGCGTGCCAAGTTCAGTTTTGTAGTTTTTTTCAAGAAGGGCACATCACTGATCACAGCACATCATCTGACGTTGGCCGCGTTGAAGTCAGTCAGTCAGTCAGTTTTCTTCTGCAGTGCGCGGCATAATACCAGAGAAGTGTGAGACCAAGCCAAAAAACTGTCCTAGTCGAAATGCAGAGAACTATCCTGCAACTTGGTTGCTTTGCGTTTGCCGTTCACATCCTTAAAAGATTCGTTTATAACAACAAACTTCCACTGTACGTGTAACAGATTCACTCAGTCACAGTTTTTCCACGTCTCCACTGCAGGTGGTCAACATGGATGAGCTGGCCTCTCACTTCCGAATGAAAACCGCAGACGCAATCGATCGAGTGAAGACGTTTGTCGCTGATGGCACACTGACCGGCGTCATTGATGACAGAGGGAAATTTATTTACATCACCGTCGATGAGTTGCATGCCGGTGGGTAAGCACGGGTATTTTATTTGAGTGCATAGGATTTAGATTTGATGGGATGTTTGTTGTTCTTCTAATGACCTGACCCTGACCTGGTGGTAGCGCGTTCATGCGCTCGGGGAGTTCGAGTCCAACAAGAGGTGTTTCACCACTTCTAATGTCGAAAAACTCGTTACTCTTCCTACCCCGTCGATGTTCTCAGCGACACAAGTGGTGCTGTTTTTTGGAAGAATAACATGTTCTGAACGCTGTGCCGTGTAAACGCTGTTTGCGACAACAAGAACAAGAAGAAACGTTTTGGATATGACGTGAGCCCTTGAGATGGTGTGGTCAAACAAACGTTTGTTCGGAAATTCTTCAATTGAGCTCATCAACTCTAAGCCTCTGAGTATGCATAGTTTTTTGGTCCTGAACGGATTGATTTGATGCGGATTTAATGATACTTGGTGCTTATCACTTGATGAACACAAAGTAAAAAAAGAAACTCATTTCAGTGGCCAAATTCATCAACCAACGCGGCCGGGTGTCCGTGGCTGAATTGGCCGATTACAGTAACAGATTGATAAAAATGGAGCCGGACAGGCCAAACGTGACGTCAACGGATGAATAGTGACGTTGTTTTCAATGTGTTGTTGACGGTAAAAGTGTATTATTGTCTGAAAAGTTTCTGTTGCTTGTTGCAATTTGATTTTACTGTTATTTGTTGTCGTTGCTGTTTCATTGCCATCAGTTCTGGTGATATTCCCGTTTGTTTGGTTTGCTTCAGAGTTCTTCGGTGATTCGCATTTTGCTTTTTTTCGTGTTGCCGGTGTGACGGTATCTCAGATTCCATATCAAAAGAGAGGTTTCAATAAAAGAGATGAAATTATTGAGGATTTGAAGATGTGTATGGATTTGAAGATGCGGTTTATTGCAATTCCGCTTGGTACCGAATTGGTGCAATATTGAAATTGTGTTTTTGTTGTTATGATTTGGTGTCATTTTGTTTCTCGTTTCCCAGCTGCTATCAGTTGCATTTCAATTTTATCACGGTGAATAGTTGTGCATGGTATCAGCGTATCCCGTGTTTGAACACTGTTATGGAGTGTTTAGTTGATATTTTTACATCATCTCTAATCAAATCGTCCTTTGAATTGTCTGTTTTCAGCTGTGATAACTTTTTACATCAAACCGAATTGATTGAGCAATCGGCATTGATAGCATGGCCGTCAATGGTCTATACATAGTGCAAGGCGAACTGAACGGAGTGGTCGCACTGTTGCGAAAGGCAAATCGCAACTGGGCACCGGCGCATGCACAGGTTGGCACGGTTTGGTTTTCGCAAAATCTTGGATTCAAAATGTGCTTGGCGTCTTCGTTGTGACGGTTTTTATGAAGGACATAACAACGATGTTTTTTTTGTGAATAACTCTTCAGGTTGTGGTTAGGTGTGGTGAACTTCATGCGGGTCAACCTTTGAAATGGAGTGGGGACAGCCTCCAAGCCCCACTTTGTCCATTAGTCACCTGTCGACAATACCAAAAAATATGACAAACCAGAAAAACCTCCAGATGCACCAGCAGCCGCTGATGGACGAGGAAGATCCGCTGTTGCGTGGTTTCTCCGACCTCCGCGAGGTGCTGAACAACGTCGCCGACCTGGGCGACATTTCGCCGAGCGCCTTCCTCGGTCCGTTCTTGGACGTCATCAAGTCCGAGGTGACCAACGGTCCGACGACCGGCCAGGCGTTGAGCGCTGTTGGCAAGTTCCTCAGCTACGGACTGGTCGACCCGGCCAGGTGATTGGATTGCTGTCGATTGCTTTTGTTTGCCTGTCGTTTTTGGTTATTTATAGGTGCGACTTGTGTGGGGTTTGAGACTTGAGTCTGGGTCTCCCTCTCCTGACCGTGTTGAGTCTCGAGTCTCAATTGACATTCCGTTTTTTGCAACTGATGTGTATTTCGTTTGCAGCATCACAGCGGCGAGCGCAGTGGAGAACATTTCGGACGCAGTGACCCATGCGCGATTTGTCGGCGGCTCTGACGCATCTGGAGATGAAGTGGTGCTGTTGAAGATCCTGCAGGTATTTCCTGTTCGTTTTATTGCATCGTCAGTTTTACAATACCTTCCTAATTTATTGGCTTGTATAATGGAAGTGAAATCTGGTGGATGAATGATGAGATGATGTGCCGCCGAGTGGTCTTCACATTGTGAAGCTGGTCCAGAAATCTCGCTCAATCAATACAGCGCCTTGATCGTTACCACATCGCAATGACGACAATGAACGTCCACATAAATTATCCAACCAATCAGCATTCGACTTTCAAACACCTCACAGGTGCTTCGCACGCTGATGCTGACGCCGGTGGGGCGACTGCTGAGCAACGAGTCGGTCTGCGAGATCATGCAGAGCGGCTTTCGAATATGCTTTGAAATGAGACTGAGCGAGCTGCTGCGTAGGGCGGCCGAATGCACCATCGCCGATATGGTGCAGTTGTTGTTCACGAGGCTGCCCACGTTCAAGGTTGCACTCGGTTGGGGTCTTCAGTGGCCTTTAGCACTCTTTTGTACAGTAGACTCTTGATGTGCAGTCTAACTCAGTATCGTATATACAGTTAGCTGGTTTGTTGGTTTAAACCTGAAGCAGGCATTTTGTGCAGCACAGACTCCACCTCCACCACAGCAACGCCGCACGGAACGCAATGCATCAGCCGATCACCGACCAATCAGCGGCGTATTTATATATGATATACTGTGTGAAACTGAGTGTAACTGAGTGAAAGAAATCCCGGCCACGCACGGCGTATGTTGTCTCGGATCTTGACATATAGTCACGATTTTCTTGCACACCTCCCTGACCGCCAAAAACCAAACACAACCGAACAAATACATATAGAATTGATTTCGGAGCGACCAGTCAATGCTTTCAGCTCAAATTCAACCAATCAGCTGGTTGCACACGACTGGACTTCGACCTTTTTTCATAACTCATTCCAGGAAGACACCCGCCATCCGTACATTCGAAAACTGAAAATGCGCGCGTCTGCGGCCGGTGGCGCTGGTGTTGGCACGGATGTGCTCAGGAGGCACGGGAAATATGGACGAAAGAAGAAGAAACAGGAGAAGACACAACAAAAGAGAGAGAATTCGTTGGAGGAGCGGACTGAAACGCCAACACGAGATCGAACGCAACAAGATGAGGGGGAAATGCAGCAGAAGGTTTGCAGTTCAGGGGGTGGGGGCACGCGAAAGTTTGCGATATGTTGTGGAGACGTAAAGTGTCCGAAAAATTTTTGAACCGGAGCCACTTTTAAGCATGTAGATGTGGGGCTGCAAGTAAAGTTTATTCAGTTTCACAGATGTAAAATCCAGATCAAAGAAAATTCAAATTGGAGAATCTGATTGGAATCATTATTGTAAATCAGTTAGATCACACAGCAAATTGAATACAGCAAATCAGCTTGTTTGGATGCCCACGCAGTGGCATCTCGTATGATTGAGCTGCTATTCTGGATATCGTCGTTATACATTTTCTCATAACCTTCAAGCAGGCGGCGAACATCGAAACAGCGATTGAAAGCGAGAACAAAAACGACGACACCAAAGTTGAAACCGATCCATCGGATCAGAAACAAGGAGAAACGATCGAGAAAACGCAAGAACAAGAAACTGCTGGCGGATTGCAGTCGCCGGTTGATTCACGGGAAAGCCAAGCAGAGCCGCAAACGCACGTGGTCGACTTCCATGGAAACCTCGGGTTTCAGTCGGACGATGAAATGACGACGGTGGCACAGACGAGTGGTTAGTTGGCATGACGCATGGCATCGTTAGCGGAGTGTTGACACGCTGAGTGACTGTGATGGTGGCGGTGTTGAGGGTGACAGACCGACTGATTGGCTGTCGGTGACGTTCGCTGGTGTGGTGCGTTGTTTTGATTGCAGCCAGCAAATCACTTGTAGTAGTCAAGATGACGTTATGGCGCATTGAACCGCAGGTGTAATGGTGATTTGCTCGTGGGGAGCAATTGGCAGCATTTCCGTTTCTGAAGTTTTGAGAAAACCTGAATCCTTGAAACACATTACCCATTATTTAATTGCACAAACGACTGTTTCAGAGTTGCCCAGCACCCAGCTGCAAAGCGGTGGCTCGAGCACAATGGATTTGACGGCGACAGCGGCACCACAACAAGCAGACTCGAATATGGTCGAAACGAGTTCACCACAGCCGGAGCAAGAACAACCACAGGTATCAACGGTTAATCAAACGACTCACTTTCAATCCTCGCAATTCCGAAGTCCGTCTTGCGGATCAGACAACAAGATTGGTCATAGTTTTATTTTCTGAATATTTTTTGTGGCAGGCGACGGATTCCGAAGAACAACAAAAACTGGGACAGACGGAGGGTGAAAACGGGCAGCGACACTCAGACGATCAGCAGCCACCGACGGTCAGTGCGACTCATCTGCCCTACGGACTGCCGTGTGTCCGCGAGGTGCTCAGGTTGGTGGAGATGAATTGACTGGACGGGATGATGTCGGATATTTACAGTCCATCTGGCTAATATGCACGACTGGCTGATTGGTTGGTTGCAGTTGATGCGCGGATTCTGTGCTGGCTGATGCAGGCATTGCTGTGCGGAGGCGGAGTTTGTGTGCACAGAATCTGCACGCATCAACTGCAGCGGTGTGCAACCAACCAAATCAGCTCCCGTGCACACAGCGCCGTACATCACGATCACGTGTTTTGTTTTCGTGTGCGTGCGCAGATTCCTCGTGTCGCTCACGTCGCCGCTGGACCGCCAGAACACGGAGAACATGATTTCGCTTGGTCTGAATCTGATGACGATCGCGCTCGAGGCGGGCGCTGACTATTTGGGCTCGTACAGTCTGCTGATGCCGTTAATCAAGAACGAGCTGTGTCGGTTCGTTGTTGTTGCACGTTTGATCTGCAATGGAAAGCTCTTATCTTGCAGTCTAACTAAAAATTATAGGGAATCAGCTGATTCGTTGGTGATCACGTGCATGCATGCTTTCTGTGCAGGCGTTGCTGTGGGGGGCGGAGTTTGGTTTACACGTAAAGCATGCATTCCGGGATCACCAACGACTGACAAACCAATCAGCTGATTCCCTGTAATTTAGAGTTAGACTGTAGGTTAGAGTCGCAAACCAACAGGCATGCAAACGACACATGACGATCATGCTACAATTCATTTTTTCAGACGACTTAATTAAGGAAAATTTCTTTTCAGAATACCCTACCCAAACAGACATACAGGCACATGGCGATCATACACAATTTTTTTTCAGAAGCCTCGTCGCGTTGTTGGTCACGGATAAACTGCCGCTGTTTGCGGCGGCGCTTCGCGTCGGCTTTCTTTTGATGGAGTCGTTGCGGTCACATTTGAAACTGCAACTAGAGTCGTACTTGAAACGACTCATGGAGCTGGTGGTGGCTGATCAGGTTGGTTTTGGTGGGACAACTGTGCTGTGACAGCAAAAAAACCGATTGTGGATTGTGTTTTAGCCTTTGACTGCTCTCCTAGCAACATTTGAATAAACACACTGATTGGCTGACCCAGATTTTCGAATAATGACTATCTACTCTGGGAACAACATTTGATTATTTTGGCTATCCCACATTTCAACGTTAAACCATTCAAAGTCAAGATTTGAATAACCCACTAATTGGCCAGCCCACAATTCCCGCAGCCAATCAACACCACCACAGATTCGAATTCACCAAGCAAACCATTGCAGAGTCGCGTCTCGTTCGAGCAAAAGGAGCTCGCCCTGGAAGCGCTCGACCAGCTGTGGCGTATCCCGGGTCTCGTCACGGAGCTGTACCTGAACTACGACTGCGACGTGTACTGTTCGAATCTGTTTGAGGACATCGTGAAGTTGCTCAGCAAGAACGCGTTTCCCGTGAGCGCGCTGTCGTCGACGCACATTCTCTCGATGGACGCGCTGCTGACCGTGATCGACACCATCGACACCAACTGTCACTATCGCGCCAGCGGCATCAGCTATCAGCAGGTTCGGCCCGGTAGTGGCAAAGTGTGGTGCCAGTGGACTCGGTGGGCTGGCGAGCTTGTGTGTTACTGGTTATGGTGGTGTTGTGTGAGGATTGGGCTTGTGTGACGAATAGATCGTTGTCCAAATATCATGATACATCGGCTGGTGTGTGAATTGCACGAGGTTGAAAGAAAATGATATGATGAGATTCCTTTCTACCGGTATGGAGTGACATTGGTTATTGATCAGTATGTGTGGACTTTATTATTTCTATTTCAAGACCAGAATGTTCTTCTTTGACCTTTCCAGGCGGCGCAACTGATGTCCGCGGCCGTGGATCGGTGTAGCCAATCAGCCGCTGAGCCAACGTCACCGCAGTTCCATTTGCCAGCGGTCAGTGGCTTCGACATTGGCAAGAAAATGCTCGAGGAAAGTGCGGCGGACAACGGGGAGGTTGGAAATAATGGTGATGCGGCCGCTGGAGACGGCGTGAACAACGATGACGCACAGCTGGCTGCGATTGAGTGTGAGTTGCTGGGGTTGGTAAACGTTGAAGCTGTTGAACTGGTTACCGTGTTGGTCTCGTCTCCGAGCTTGATCTTATTGCAACATTTGTGCTCGTAAATGAAGAAGATTGTGAAGTGAAGACTGCTGAAATGTTGGTTTTTGAGGCGAAGAATGTGTGTGTTTTTCTTTTTCTTTCTTTCTCGATAGACTTTTGACGCTCGGCAGTACCCCCTGTCGAATCTGTTACGTACTCAACGAACCAAGCTAAACTAGGAAGCAGCTGTCTGTTCAGCTTCAGCATCAACAAAAATATAAAAAATGTAATTAAAACGTTGTCCTGTACAGCGTCCATGACAGCGCCGTCGCACCTGACGCAGTTTCGTCCGAATCGAATGCCGCTGTCCGAGCACATCCCCTCGCGGGAGCAACTGATTGACTGCAAGAAGAAGAAACGCCTGCTGACCGCTGGCACGGAATTGTTCAATCAAAGTCCTTCAAAAGGTAAACGTGTTATGTTGATTTCTGATCTGTCGATTTCGCACAGAAATTGAAAGGCTAAAATTGAGATTTCAATATCTGGTAGACACAACTTCACGCACCTTTTTTGAATTAGTCAGTTCAACATTCTGACTGCCAATCAGCAAATAAACTGTGGTGTCGATTGAACGACTTCCCGTTTGTTTCAGGCATCGCATTCCTACACGAACACGGCCTTCTATTGGCGCACGTTCCCGAGGAGGTGGTGAAATGGTTGAAAGAAAATCCGGGTCTCGACAAGAAGAAAATCGCCGACTATATCGTTCAGTACGTTTGTGTTTCTTCCTCCGTAGCAACTGCACTTTATTGCATTCGCACTCTTTTTTCACCTATTGTATTCAAAATACCCCCTTTTCCAGCCGCAAAAACTCCGCCATTCTCGAGGCGTTCGTTAAATCGTTTCCATTTGAATGCGTCCGCATCGATGATGCATTGCGTGTCTTCCTGGAGACTTTTCGGTTGCCCGGTGAAGCGGCCGAAATATCGATGGTGATGACGCATTTTGCTGGTGGGTGGGTGGATGTGATCTGGTCAGCTGGAAGTTGCTCAGATTTTATTGGTGAAAATTTCGTTAAATTTGGTTGTTTATAGTACAGTTGCCACGGTAACCGTAAATTACCGCAAAACCGCAGGCGGTACGGTTTTACCGTACCGTACCGTGACCGTACCGTTCGATTTTTCAAATGACCAAACCGTACTGAAACCGTACCGTCAGCAGAAATACAATTACCGTACCGTGACCGTACCGTGGAAAATTTCGGCAAACCGTACCGAAACCGCCTGTATTTTTTCCAAAATTGACGGTTTGACCAATCTTTTTTGTGTGCGTGGCGTGGCGTGCGTCTGTGTTTTCGTCGGTGTCATATAGGTTGTATGTCCTATGTCATGACTCATGAACAACCCGCATACACGGACACATAAGAAATTTTATTTGTTTTTTGTGCCGTTGTAAAAATCAACGGCTTTCACATTACTTTTTTAGTTTTTTGGTGTACTAAAAAACTAAAATAAAACACGCGCTAATTACTAATTGATGACAATAAAACAGGTCATGAAGATCGATTGCTTGCTTGAACGACTTTCACTTTGCTTTTTTAGGTTTTTTTGTTGCATTAAAATGGTGAGTGAGCGAACTGAACAGCGGAACAAAGCGGCAGCGGACAAAACGCAGCAGAATGACAACAGCACAGAAGGAACCAAACCCAATTAAAAAGGAAACCAAAAGCATCAGGGGAACAGTTAACAAAGAAGAACACGTGTAAATTTTACAAAAGATTGCATGCAAAAAATAAATGCGTATATAAAAAGATACGGATGTGGGTAAGGAAAATTATACTAAAAACAGAGAAGAAACTAGAATCTATTTTTTTATCACACAAACACCAGATAAAAATGTGAAATCCAGTCATTTTTTATCCCAACAAACAAAAAATGACAGAAAGTTGATTGTCCACGTGAGAGCAGTAAATTACAAAAAACGATTAAAATGAATGATATGAGGAGTGGAGAAAATTTTGAAATGGCGCTTCTGTTGATTACCATCAAAAGTCGGTGAGCAATCACCGCTAGGGTTGCCACGAGACATGTCTCGTCTCGTCATTTGTCTCGCTCGGACCCATTTTTGCTGTATCGTGTATCGTCTCGTCTCGCCAAATTCTCAAAATAGGCGTATCGTGTATCGTCTCGTACAATGACTTTGCGTATCGTGTATCGTCTCGTCTCGTGACTTTGCGTATCGTGTATCGTCTCGTCTCGCCAAATTCCTGTCTCGCGGCAACGGCATGTCGTGTGAAAATGTTCATTTTTCTGTGTGTTACCTACCATTGAGCAAAAGGAAATGGTTGTCATTCTGGTCAGAAACATAGAAATTCCGAGACGACTAGATACGAAAAATTTTATTGTTTTTTTGGATTTTCTCATGGCACTTGCATGTACTTCATCACGTGACGGTCTCAGGGATTTCTAGTAACAAACGTAAAGAAAGCAGTAGAGTATATCAGATTCCACAGCAGAGACATGATTCCAAATAAAAATGGCACATTGTGGATGTCAGTGGGTACTGCTAAATGATTATGCATAAATATGGCAGATTTTTATTGTTTTGTGCTATTAAAAAAAACAATGAAAACAATAATAATTCGTGAAACATGATCAAATCAGAGCAAACGAATCAAATCATGAAATCAGAGCAAACGTTCAGACAAACTAGAAACACACGTTCCTTTCTGAGGCACAAATTGGAAATAAATTCAGCTTATTCAGCAAAACAGCACAAAAAGAAAAATTGCAAAACGCGCAAACACAAAAAACAAATACACAGTGAAATGTGAAAACGTAATCTGCCAAGGTTTTTTCATGTTTAGTTTGAAAAATACACAGTTGCTGACAGACACCGAAATTTGAATAAATAACACCACAAAAGCAACGCAGAAAATAGTTTTGATTTGATTGTTGTTGCTGTTGTTTCTGTTTCCATGAGTTTTTCTGGTTTTTCTCCTGTGTGAGTTTTTGTTGTTGTTTTTTTTGCTTTCGCGTGTCTTTTTGTGTGTGGCAATCAATTGCGGAGTAAATAAATGTGTGCGCTTTGATACCTCAGGCATTATTTCCAAAAAAATTCACAAATTACTTGTCTCGTCTCGTATCGTCTCTTTATTTGTCTCGCTCGGACCAATTTTTGCTGTCTCGTGTATCGTCTCGTCTCGTGACCCTGCGTATCGTGTATCGTCTCGTCTCGTGACCTTGCGTATCGTGTATCGTCTCGTATCGTCAAAAATCCAAAAATGCTGTATCGTGTATCGGCTCGTACAATGACTTTGCGTATCGCGTATCGTCTCGTCTCGCCAAATTCCTGTCTCGCGGCAACCCTAACTAATATCTATTTCTTTATCACACAAACACCAGATAAAACTGTGAAATCCAGTCATTTTTTATCCCAACAAACAAAACAATGACAGAAAGTTGATTGTCTACGTGAGAGCAGTAAATTACAAAAAACGATTAAAATGAATGATATGAGGAGTGGAGAAAATTTTTAAATGGCGCTTCTGTTGATTACCATCAAAAGTCGCCAAGCAATCACCGCAGTGCGGCAGGTGCTGCGGGCCCGGGCGGCCTGCAATGTTGCTCTTTCAGTTTTTCGTTGCCGTTCGTCGACCGTTCTTCCAAACGAACCATTCTTCTCGGTTTTTTTTGCGTCGTATTGGAAAATCGTGATGCCTGAATTTTTAAAATGGGCACTAATATGAAATTAAATAAAACAGAAAATAACGTACCCTGGCGAGTTGGAAGACGCCGTACCACGATCATTTGACGATTTGGGCAAATACATTCGCATAGAAAGAGTTCTCATTCGATAGATGGACAGCACAATGAAATATTTTAGCAAAATTGTCGAAACTAAAATATCAAATGCGAATGGGAATCGTAGAATCCTGAATAACAATGCTGGAAACTTCAGTGTCCAGAGCTGTTGGGCTTAGCGACATTAGATAATAATTTTTTTTGTTGTTTCTGGATGAGTTCGGCGGGTGTGTGTGGGTATGTTTGTTGTAATGTTGAGTGAAAATGCAACTTGCACTATGACACGGCTACACCATATAAGATTTTACCACAAAGCTTTCTCTTCGGGAGCCCTGTTCTTCTGGTAGGAATGGAGTGAAGCGGCGTCAGCTGCTGCGACATTTTAAATGTGTAAGCGTGTAAGTGTTCGTGTAAATTCGTGTAAGCGCTATGAAGCGCAGGCGTCAGCTTCAGCATGAATGATGAACTGAAGCGATATCAGTTTCAGCATTTTATAGTCCACCTAAGAACGCGCGCTTCGCTTCATTATTCACTTACACTGAACTGAACCGTGAAGCACACAGAAGCTGCGCTATTTTTTGCTTCGTGGGTTTGTAGTAAACTGCGATGGTGCTCTATGAATGGCCCTATTGCTAAAATGGGAACCAACAGGAACACGAGTATTGTATTGCAATACACCACCCTTGCGTGATTTATTTTCCATCATTTGCCATTGTCCGTTTAAACGAGAACAGTAATATACAATTCAACAAATTAACACAGAGAAAAAAATGAAGCAGGGTAACATTTTTAAACTTTTTTGTTTTTTTCACCGTATTTTACGGTTTACCGACCGTATAAATTCAGAACCCACGGTAAACCGTACCGTAACCGGCAAATGTAAATAAGGGCAGTTGGTTCAGACGGCTGGCATTTCACTCATGCCATGAAGGAGTGTAATGCGTTTTGGTTACTCTCTGTACTGTTATCCACTATTAATATATGCACCGGTAACCGGTCAAGAATGTTACGATGGATGAAACACAGACGTAACCTTCTTACTTCTTATGTTTGTCGACGGTGGAACGCTATAACACCAGACTATTGGCGCATTTGAATGCTGGTTGTGTAGAAATTACTGATTGCACGAAGATTCAAAAATCGTGTTTCCCATCGAACTATTTTTCAGAACACTGGTTCAAATCGAACGATGATCCGTTTGTGAACTCCGATGCTGCATTCACGCTCGCGTACGCAATCATAATGCTGAACACAGACCAGCACAATCCACAGGTAGACGGGCGACATTCGATCATTTTGATTTCGACTAACTTAACTTAACATTACTTTGACTTTTTTACTAAGAATGCTTTGCTCGCATAATTTTTCATGCCACATGCATGTTGATTTGTTTTGTATCCTTTGAATGAAGTGTGCTGATTGGGCGCCAATGTGTCGTATCACCAAAAACCAACTAATCATTGATTGAATCAACTTACGAACTTTCAAAAGACACATTTGATTGTGAAAGAAAATAATGAAGAAAGCGTGCATTGCAGGTGCGCCGCAACCAGCCACCAATGACACTCGAGTGCTTTCGCCGCAATCTGAGCGGTTGCAATGGTGGCGGTGATTTTGAGGTGGAACTGCTGGAGGATATATACCATGCGATCAAGTGAGTCGATCATTGTAGTTCTTTTGATTTGTTTTTGACAAATGTCACACCGTTTTTATGGCTTTCAATGATTTTCATTCAGACATTTTGCTACTTGCGGTTTTCAAGAGTTTCATGGGATTTTTCAAACTATTTGCTGGCCGGATTGCCTGCCAAACACAAGGAAAAACAACCATCATTTTGGAAAATCGAAAATTTGTGATCACTTTTCAGAAGTGACGAAATCGTGATGCCCGCTGAACAAACGGGCGTCATTCGCGAGAATTACCTGTGGAAAACATTGCTCAGGGTGGGTGTTGTGAACGGCTTGGTTCGAGTTTTCTTTTCCATTGTACGTTTTTCATCGTAAGTTTTGTTTCAACCAGCTGATTAGCATTTAGACTCATGTAGCCTGCTGCTAATCAACGTCACAGACAGCAGTTTCTGAACGTTGCAAAATGGAATTAATTGCACAAAGATCGATCGATCGATCGCTATTTCCAGCGAGGCCAAACGGCCGAAGGTCAATTCGTGCACGCACCGAGCGGCTACAACGATCACGATTTGTTTCTGCTGCTGTGGGGTCCAACGATTGCCGCGCTGTCGTTTGTCTTTGACAAATCCGATCAGGAGCAAATCCTGCAGGTTGCCAATCGTGTTCTTTGAATTAGTCAGTGCAAAAACATTTGTTAATGGGTTTTATTTAGTCTTTTTGTGTTGATTTTCGCCATTTCAGTTCGGCTCGCTGTTTGAAACTGGTAAATACAGGTGAATAATATGTTCCTCAGCGGTAAAAAGGTGACAAAAGTGAAACGTCCTTTTCGTGGAGAAAAAAATTTGAATCAGAACCTCATAAAAGTTTCTAAAAAGCCGTGTGAACAATATTGCAGAAAGCGCTGATGGGCTTCCGAAAGTGTGCCCGTATCGCGGCGCACTACGGCATGTCGGACGTGTTCGATAATCTCGTGATTTCGCTGTGCAAATTCAGTCAGTTGATGGGTGGCTCTGCTAGCGACGGACCCGGCGGAGTGGCCGGTGCTGGCACGGGTGGCGTGGCTGATCAGAGACATTCAAACTCACCCGGTGAGATCATTGGTGCAAAGTGCTTTGTGTTCCGTCCGATAATTTCGTGTCGTGATAGTGCCCAATATTTTGTGCAACCAGCTGGCTGGCGGTTTCTTCATTGATTGGTCACACCAGCTTGTAGCAGAGCAGCCAATCAGCGTGTAAAATTCATTTGTGACCGCCATGTTCGCACATTTTTTCTGTGCATTCTATTCCAATGTTGATCAGTGAAAAAGTGTGAGCTCGATAATTTGACAGAGTGTCTCATCGCTGGTCCCGTTTTTCAGATAAAAATCATGTTTCAATTCGGACGTGCTTTCCTCTGAGTTCACGCCAATCAGCGCACCACATCGTTGTACCTGTTTATGATGATCCTCCACCGTCATGTTTTTCTCAGGCGACTCAACGAAACTGGAGACGGGTCAAGCGATCGCAGTCGCCTTTGGCGAGAACCACAAAGCGCAGATGGCCGCCCGGGGCATGTTCTCGTTGATACACGACCATGGAGATATTCTCAGAGAGGGGTACGGCGTTTGGAGATGAACTTGGAGTTGCCTTGTTTGTTGCGAGTGGCAGTGCTGAGGTGCAGCAGACTCTACAACGAGTTCCAACTGCAGCCATTCTGCCCATGGGTGTAAAATGCGTGTGGTGGTGTGGATGACCGGCGGTTTCCTGGTGTCTTTATTAGTTGAGTAGCTGTTTGCTGATTGGCTGAATTTGGAATAAGGCGCTATCATTAGTCGAAGTTACTGAGCGAACAGGAAGAAAAAGTCGACAGGTGTTGCCAATCAGTATGTCGTGTTCAGATCAGATCAATCTGCACAATTAGTCAACAATAATTGTCTTTCAGCTGGAAAAACCTGCTCGACTGTCTACTGACGTTGTACATTGCCGATCTGTTGCCGTCGTCGTTGACGGAGGTGGAAGATTTCGTCGATCCGAAAGGCTGGGTGTCCATCGCACGGAAACCGTCCACAAAGGTACGCTTTGGTTCCTCTTTCTTGTAATTTTGATTTATGTGCGTGCCACGTGCTACAACTCAGGCTGGCGTGCTGATTGCTTGTGTGAAGTTGATGTAGATCCATCGGATCAGAGGGCCAAGTGTGAAATTGAGAATTATTTGTTTCTCATTTTAAAAAAATTCGGAATCACTTTTTCATGTCATGCGCTTCTTCAGGCCCCACAACAGAAAACGGACAGCGGCCTACTGAGTTCGTTCGTCTATTTTCTTGGGGGATCCGGCCCGGAACCGCGTGAGCCACGCCAGCCGACTACAGAGGAACAGGAGTTCATTAAAGTCAGTTGCACAATGTTGCCTAAAAATGTTTGAAGTGAAAAGTTTGAAAAACCAAAGTTTCTTCCCATTCTTTTTTGAAGTGCAAAATCGTGTAGAAAATTGATACTGATGTTTGATTTTTTCATATTTCGAAAATCGATACATTTTCCAATCGATCGCAACCCGCATTGCAGATCGCGCATTCCCTGATCAGCGAATGTCACCCGGAGCAATTGGTGACCGACTCGAAGTATCTGACCCGCAGCGCCCTGGAAGAGTTCATGCAGGCGATTGTGCTCTCGTCAGCAGCACTCACGGAGTCGTACAACCCGGTTAGAAGAGCGTTTTTTAGTGATGTGGTTTTCGGACTAGGACTTTGAGCCGTAACATTGCAAGCTGCCGTTCCACCGCTGTTCTTGGTTTACTAGCTTTGGTTTAGCTGCTGTTTCACATAGCCACCGAAAATCGGTCGGAAATCTCAATGTGAATGTGTATCCAATCAACTAGCGGAGTACAAAATTGTTTTCCACGTTTTTTCAGCCAGCCACTCTGAGCGAATCGACCGAATACGCGCTGACGTTCTACCTGGAATTGCTCGTCAGCGTTGCGCTGGACAACAAGGATCGACTGCCGTTCTTTTGGCCCACTGTTCGGTTGGTTGAGCAAAATTGCGTGTTTTTTCAGGTGCATGATGGAACGAAAATAGGAAAAGATTTTCAAACTGAAACCGCATCCGACTAAAAAATGTATATCTTCAAAACTGTATCATCGACATTTCTAATCGAATGAATGATGCAGTAGTTTCTTCAACTGCACAGCCGTCATCTGCAAACGATGCTTGCGAACTACACGCAAAACACGTTGCTCATGGAACGCACCGTGGTCAGTCTGCTCCGACTGACTAATCGAAATCTGTTCCGACTGAAGGATGAGATCAGCGATGAAGTGCTACAATCGCTGACGATGCTACAGGTGTGTGCTACTGAACTGGTTGAATGACGGCAATTGATGTGATTATGTTGATTGGTGGGACCACTGATTGGATTGAAGTGACCGATCGAATGATTGATTGGTCAGTGAAAGCGCTCATTGTTTCGTAACCAGCACACATAGGCAAAACTTGTGAAGTCGATCACAATGCAGCTTCTGCCACGAGCGCTCTGATTGGTTCAAGGCGCGGTGCTTGAATTGTTCTCGACACCTTGCAAGTTTTTGAATTCCAGTAATTCCGATCCATCACATATTCATAGCTTCTGTTCACATACGACATTCACTATCGAGCTCACTGTATAACCATTTCAAACACACGTCCAGTCGCTGACGGTTGCGTGCACGCTGTCGATGGCGCAACAGATGGCCTACGGCCTGCACGATCTGCTGCGTGCGAACGCGGCCAACGTGCACCGACGCGAGCACTGGGCGACGCTGTTCGCGCTGCTGGAGCAGTGTGGCGCTGCAGCGCATCCGCTCGACCCCGCCTGTGACGCCTGTCCGCAGGTGCGTGCTCTAGTTGTTTGGGTTGTTGTTGGTGTTGTTTGGGTGGCTGCGATTCATGATGATGTTGAACAGTCGGGGTGAATGTGAGTGCGATGCGGCTATTTGGAGGAAACTGATTGGCTCTTACGTTCTGCGCTGACACTTTTTTGCAATCAGAATGGCAATTTTCCACAGTCTCCAATCGCTTGCAGTTGATCAAGTCATATATAGTGTTGATCGTGTTAGTATGTTCAGCTTTCTGCTGGTGTGTTGTGTTCCTCGGAATTGCAAGTTTGTACTGAGGTGGTTGGTCTTGGGTGCAATACCCATTTCAATGGTTAGATGAAACAGTATTTGATTCTGCTGCCACGTTCTACGAATCTCGAGTGGCCAGGAAGCGGTTGCCGAATTGAAAATAAAAAAAAAACCATAACATCTCGCAGAAGAGCGACAAATTGCGCGAGACGTGCAGCGAGGGCGATGAGGAGAACGGCGCCGATGGGCGGCCGGCCAGTGCTGCGGCGGACTACGCGTCCGTGGTGGGAGGCACAGGCGGCCTACACCGCGGCTACACGTCCGATCCGGAGCTGCACGCCGCCAAGCAGCAGCACGTCAGCAGCGACAGTCTCGCCGGCAGTCAGGAGTGGATAAAGGTCGGCTCTCGAACGATTGGCGTTGTCGTGCGAGTTTGTGTTGGATTGTGAGGCTTGTGTTTGTGAAGGAAATGGATGGTCTGCAATTGATCTTTGGACCGTTTGGTTCACCAATAAGCTGTGATTTACAGATGAACTGTACCCAACCAAAATATGAACCCTTCATAAGCAAAATCAACAATACCATCGGGAATTGGCATTTCGACCTTTACTGGGACGTGTGCTGACGTACGTCGACGTGCGTCAAAGACACATGTTTCCATGGACGGTGGTGTGCGGTAGCACGAGTTTGCGGTGCCGTCCGTATGAACGGGCGTTTAGCACAATATGGCCGAGCCATTTTGCTGCTACCAACAGAAGCAGTGAATCCCCTCAAATGTCCGCAGGTCGACCGCGCAGACACGCAGCAGCCGCCGAAGCAGCCGGCAGCACGCGGCGAGGGCACCGCGCGCACGTATCGTCGGTTCACGTTCGACCGGACGCACATCGTGCTGCGCGTGGGCCTGCATCGTCACGAGCCACGGGCGTTCCTGAAATGCTGCGAGACGCTCGCGTTCCTCGTACGAGACGCGGCGCACATCACGCCGGAGAACTTTGAGTCCTGCGTGCGCTGTGTGCGTGCGTTCGTCGAGGCGAGCCTGGACGGCGGACGGTGGGTCTGGAAGGATTTTGGTGTTTTTTTTGGGGGGCGGGGGGGGGAGAATTTGACGATCTCTGAATTACGGAGCTCAAGTGAGTGCAGTGAATTACGGACACAGTGAAGTGACCGCTCAAAGTGGCCTCTCTCATCATTGTTTTTTGTGAGCCACTAAAATTTACGATTTCGACAATTAAATTACGTTTTACGCCATTTTCCAGTTATGTTCTGCCGAAAGAGTCATCTGAAGAGCCCGATAGTCAGCACCCCTCGGGCGGCAAAGCAAAACGCAACATCAAGAAGGTAATCTGTTGAAAAAATAACCACCTTTGTGTTTCTTCGTTACACACCGATTTCCATCAGTCTGTTTTCTCAATTTCAAATACACAGAGAATGAGAATAATGCAAAGATCACAGATAGGCGAGCCGTGGTTATAGTTGCATTGCTTAGAAATTTCATTCTCTCTTGATGGTACAACAGTCGAACTCTAAATTATAGGGAATCAGCTGATTGGTTGGTGATCACGTGATGCATGCTTTCTCTGCAGGAATTGCTGTGGAGCGCCGTCTGTCGCGTCCTGCACAGAAAGCATGCATCACGTGACCACCAACCAATCAGCTGATTCGCTATAATTTAGAGTTGGACTGTATAAACGTGACATTTCCACAATCACCCCATCAAATCGTTCAAGGTCGTGCTGCATCGCCAAGAGAAACGCCGTCAGAGGGCTGCCGAAAGCAAGGCCGCAAAGTCGCCGCCGAACACGGCGACCGAAGAGGAGGACAAGGAGCAACAGACGGTGGAGCAGACGCTCGCCGACAACTATCACCAGGTGCACGCTGATTGGCTGCTGCATGCGTGGAACGTTTGAATTTTTCAATGCACTTTCAGGTGTCACTGCAACTGATTGATCTGTGCCACACGTTGCACATCAAAGCGCGCAACATCTTCACCGAGTGGTCGGTGCCGCCCGCAAACGGTAGGGCTTTTCTTTTTCATTTGTCGTTTTTTTCTGGTGAAATTCAATTTTACAAGTAAAAAAATCATGTTTTCTTGTAATGTGAGAACTATCAAACACACATCGAATTCATTGCTAACACAGAATACTTGTGTGTGACTAGACGCAAAATACACGGTCCTTTTTTTCAAAAGCTTTATTTTAGCCAGTTCAGTTGTGCATTGTCCACTACACCATGCAGTGTGCCCATTTGCAGATGAACGCGGTGAAGCGGCAGAGGAGCACGAAGTGACCGGCAGTGTTCTGTGGCGTGTCTGCTGGCTGCCGTCGTTGCAGGCGATGGCGAGGCTCTGCTGCGACTGCAGACGACAGATCAGATCGCAGGCGTTGAACTATTTGCAGGCAGGTTCCGTTCCGATTCATTGGATTCATCACACACTTCGGAATGCTGAAAGTGACGAATGACATGCCACCTGCAGTTTCGATACCAAACGATTCACAACGCGCGTGATTGTTTGTTTGGTTGTTTGATTGGCTGCGTTTACTTTTCCGGGAGTGATTACTTCTCATGACCAATCAATCAAGTTTCAGCTGGCTGTATTCAGCTTTGGTTAGCTGCATTTAAAAGATAGGTCCGTCATAAACTCCACCACAACGACCAACGTCCAATGTTCGCCCCACCTATTCCAGCGTGCGTTCCTGATACCGGACCTGCAGCTGTTGACGCCAGCCGACTGGGAGGACTGTTTTGCTGATGTCCTATTCCCGTTGCTGTCTGCGCTGGCCGAGAACATCTCACCGATGGACCCGCTCGGCATGGAGGAGACACGCTACAGAGCGGTCGCATTACTCTCGAAAGTGCTGCTGAATCATTTGAGGTACAGCGGGTGACTGTCTTCGTAGGGTACACAGAGCGCGCGAAAGCTTGAATGAAGGGAGGGAAGGTCAGACGGAACGTTCTGAGGAGAAACAGGTCTTGCTGACAATCCGATCCCGTTCTACTCTGTACCCCTGCGAAACAAGTGACACGTTTTATCGGATCGGACTGTACTGTAAAGTCTGCATTTTTACAACTGTCAGATCCGAGTGATGTGGTGCCGTTGTTCGCACTAACACGCTGTGTGTGCTTGGATATTGTTGTCTGACGAATACTGCTGAACTACCACAATAATGCATCCATCATCATCCATAACACCTGTCAAATGCTTTCAAATCGCTTCCCACACGCACTGTTTTGCTGTTCAGCCCGCTGAGCAGTCTGAAGTCATTCCGTTCACTCTGGCTGACCGTGCTCGACTTCATGGACCGCTATCTGCACACGGATCGCAGTGATCTCTTGTCGGAGGCGATTCCCGAGTCACTGAAGAACATGATTCTCATTCTCGACAACACGGCCACGTTCGTCGCCATACCCGGCCTGTACGAGCTGACGAAAGGCCGGTTTGCTTGTTGTATTCTCGTTTATGAACGTCGCTTAAGACCCGTTTATACTTGACGTGTGCAGTGTGCAGACGTACGTCACGCATGAACGGTAGTGCAATAACACGAGACCTGAAGTGACGTGAAGTGCCGTTCATGTATACGTCGGTATGAACGGCAGTATGCAATAACAATGGACATAAAGTGACGTGACATGCCGTATGCGCATACGTCAGGGATAAAGGGGCCTTTGGTGTGCTGCGGTTTGGGTTGGATGTGAGTTGTGTTGTGTTCTGCAGCTGAACACGACTTGACGGAATGTGGTGAACAGTACAGTCGAACTGTGAATCCTGATTGGCTGTTTTTGTAATTGTGGCTGCTGATTGGTCCAGTGAGCTCCATGTTGCCATTCAGTATGTCAGATTCAACTGTCAAAATCATAACTGTAGTGTATCAGCGAGATTTCAACAAGTTCAAGTCCGAACTCCACGACTTTCTTACCTTCAAACGTTACCAACTTTTGTGTACCTTGACCTTGCAGAGCGTCTCGCCACATTCCTACCAGACCTGATGGACAAAGTGCTGCCGAACCCGCCAGTTGGCTCCGCCCCAGTGCAAATGACACAGTCGCCGCCACCGCCATTGACGCCAAGTACAACTGCGCAACCTACGCAACAGGTTGAAGCGGCGTTTTATGGAAGAGCATATTTTTATTATTGACGTATTTTCGAACGAATTGTTATGGGCGAGCAGCTGATTGGTCGGTTGTGAAGGCAGGCGCCATGCAATCGGTGGTTGGTGTGACATTTGGAAAACACACGCCACATGCATTTGCAAATTCAATGCCGCGCCGATTGGTTGTCCCATTCTTGCTCCTGTCCACTCATCATTCGAGGCACATTCAAATAGCAACGATTCCAAAATCCAAATACCAAACATAGCATTTCGCAACGTGCCAGATGTCGCCACCACGTGAGCGTGACGCCGCGGATCAGCACGCCCCGGACGCCTCGCACGACTCCACGCCGAACCACCTGGAGGGCGTCGTCATCAGTCGGCCGGTGGAGTCGCCTGCGCCGCCTGCATGCCCGTCGCCGCCCAGCGAGTCCGCAGCGGCCTCTGTGTCGAGTTCGGTTGAAGCGACCGTACCACCGCCAACGGGTGCCAATGTCGGCGGCCTACTGCAGCACGCCGCCTATCAGCTGAGACCGGCGGCGGCCATGCAGCAACAGGTTCGGTGGCAATGGTGATTTTTTTAATTTTTTTTTGGTGGCGCAAGGTGATTGATTGGTTGATCTGATGGTTTTTTGAAATTGGTGGTCGAAAACAGTGTTCATTTGAAAAAAATTTGAAAGCACCTTGTTTTCGCGTTCATTTTCAAGTGTCAGTGACACCGATCGTTGCTGATGAGTCCAAACGGTGTCGGCCTACAACGAATAATTGGCGAAACGCCCAATAGATTTACCAAATAATTTGATAGTATTTATTGTTTTCAGGTAATTCTGCATCCACCCGCCCCTTCAACTTCCACAGCTCAGTTGTTCACACCGAAGCCCCCAACGAGCGAACCTGGCCAAAGTTGAGTCTGAATTGACTTGATTTGTGATTTCTACTTTTGTGCTTTGTCTGGTTGCTTGTTTTGCGCTTGCATTGTTTTTTTTTCTGGTGGCTGAGTGAACTGTTATCAACATGCTAATTTATTTGCTGTATTTTTTTCAAACTCTTTTTTATCACTGGTTTGCTGGACATTACCTTTTTTAATTTTTTTTGGCGTTTTGTGGCGACAGTATTTGTTATAACTTTTGAAACACCTGATTTCATTGTGATACCATCTTATGTAATCGTGAACTTCCTGCATTTTCGTGTGTTTCTCATGAACTGTGCTTGATATGTTAATCCCAGATTTTGATTGGTTGTGTTTGACTTTGAATTGAAGTGACTGGTAATTAGTCGTGCTAACATGAATAACCAATCAGAATAAAGGAGATATGTGCCGTCACTAGAAAGATGCTTCTGAAGTAAATTCTATGAAATTTGTATGACCATAGCAAGTTTTGAGCCAGCCAATTGGCGTTGTGGTGTTTCACTCTGTGATTTCGTTGGTTGTTGTGGTATTTTTTTCTTCTGTGTGTCAGTTTCAGTTCTTGAATAAAAATTGCATTGGGAAATAAATGATCGGGAATTGTTTTGCTGCACAGTAAACGAGATCATGCGATGTGAAACAAATCACAAAAACAGCGCTCGATTAGTCAAACCCATTTGCGGGAATGCTGATTGGCCATCAATGTTACAAATGCAGCCAATCAGCGGCAGATCCGCAATCAGTGTTCGACTGTAATAGAGAAACACCCAAATCAATCAATGAATCGAAATCGATCCGACGCGATCTTCCACATGTTCGACAGCGTGTCCTTGGTCAACAGGAACGTCTGCGTGAAGCATCGAGTGCGCTGGTTGACGTTCACGGTGCCGCCGGTCAAGATCATCATCGCCTTCTGGCCAGCCGTGTATTCTTCGGCTGAAACGACCAAGAAAACGTATTTATTTTCAATTTCCTGTTTTTTCTCTCGCGAAAAAGCATTGTCGAGTCCTTGGTTTTTTTCGCATCAACATCAAATTGCATCAAGTCGGAACGACCGTACACTGCTTTCCCAAACAGCCGTGACGCACGTACAGCTCAACTGTAAAACATATCCAACTGGCTGATTGGTTGATGCATGAATTGCTGTGGAGGCGGAGTTTGGTTTGCATCGAATCCATGCATCACGTGGACCACCTACCAATTAGCTAATTGGATATGTTTTAGAGTTAGACTGTATACGGTTTTAATCCACCGGTGTGTTCATTGCTGATTGCACCGGACAACAGACCAAAAACGGCAAACAGTGAAGTGCACGGTCTCCAATAAACGACAGTACCAGTGACAGCTTGCGCGTCGATCGATCTGAGCATGTGCGTGGTCGGCGGAAGACCCACGAGAAACGTGTGGATGTTTGCCTGGCCCGTGATCGCGTGACCATTCCAGACCATACAGGCAGCATCCGTGTACATCAGACTGACTTTCTGAAAAGGTGAAGAAAATGGTTGGAACTTATTACAATCACGATGTTCAGATATGGGTCTCAACACGATCTTGCTGATAGTAAGGAAGTTTTTTTGAAACGGGGTGCACTTCGTCGGACAGTTGTGAGTTATATTGGCTCGGAAAAACCGCAATGGAGGGTTAATGGAAACGAAACAAATGGTTGTCCGAAAAGCAGGGACATAAGTTGATAAAGTCGAGAACCGGCGCCCGGTCAATACCGTGTGGGCAGGCAAGAGGCTACAAGCAGTTAAAAAAAATTTCGTGTCAAAAGAACTAAACACAAAACTTCCAAATCACGCGCCTCGCGCCTCTGATCCATCGCTTCGTAGAACAGCTTACAGAATTCATTAGCATCACCGCAAATGCTTGCGTCTAAATTCGCCAGCTCCTGTGTTGCGGTCATTTTTTTGTCTTGCACGTCATTCGTCGTTTATAGAAAACCCGTATGTGTCGCTCTGAACTTGGAAAATGTTGGTAACAAAAATTTAGAATGTGAACACCTAAAAGGCATTCTCTTCAGAGACGCGAGATTGGTCGTCGAAGAAACAGCAGCAGCTGATCAGAGTAGAACAATGGTTGAATGCACATTTTGATGAACACACCGCTGCTGATGAGCAGGTGTTGGATAGATGTTACCATTTCTGCGTTTTTCATACAACTAAAAAACGTTGATTGATTTTCTTTTTTGTTTTCTGCACAACAAAACAAGAAAAGCTGTGTAAACGGTTATCAAGCACCACTAAAAAAATAATAAAACACCAATAGAAAAAGAACAGAAAAAATATAAAAATCTGCAAATGTCAATCACAAAACAACAACCTGTACAGAGAGAGTCTAAAGAAAAAAGTGAACAAAAATGAATCAGAAAGATCTAACAACAGTTGTGTACAGAAAAGTTGCAATGACACTACCGGAAAAACAAAAACACAAAAAGTGCCCAAATAAAAAATGCTCATAGTCAAACTCCCCTGAAATAAAACAAGCTCATTCAGGCAATTATTGCATGTTCGTTATTCAGAGATACAAATCAAAACAAAGTAAAAAAGAACAAACCATAAAAATCCAAATCACAGTTCAACGCGAAAACAAACTGGCGACAAATGAAAATAATTAAGTAAGATTCACTGGCTTCTGGCAAAAAAAAACCTTTGAGTTTTAATAAAAACATGGTGACAGCATGCTGGATGGCTTAACTATGCAGGAAAATGCCAATCAGCATCAGCCATTCAAACAAACACACTTAAAAAATAATGCGTAGTGTATCTGACCATTAAACTGAGCAAAGAACCGACTTTTTCCTGAACCCTGTTTTCAGATAATTTTGACTGCGTAATCAGAGATACTAAAACGTTAACAGGTACGAATCAAGACAAAACAACTCCAGACGGTCGAACTGAATAAATTTGATGCAGTTAGTTTGTCCTGCCTGACTGATGCGCAAGGTTTCTCTCACGAACAGGTCTCGCCTCAAACGTCCACCCCAACTTTCGCCCGTTCGTTTTCCAAATGTCGTTCATAATCCTGCAGTTGTTTCCAGAAACCGAGATTCGGTGAAGCCGCTTTTCGGGCCGCTTTCACTTGGTTGAACGCCTGCGAAATTCCAGACTCGCACAATTCGATGAGAGAATTTCTTTCGAAAACACTTGCTTCATTTTCAGCTGGTGAAGATATCAATCAATCTTTTTTTTAATATTTGAAGCACGCCCCCCACCGATTCGGAGTCATCGATTCTGATATAAGATCAAACCAACTGAGAATAATCAGCGCTGAAGCACAAAAAAGTCCGCGCGCTGCGACTTTGAAACAACGTGGTTCGGTTCAGTTGGAGTTTGTCGACTGAGTTTCACCTGAACGACGCCGATTTGCTGTTTTCGCATGAGAAACGCGATGCAAACGGATGACGACCGCGAGACACCGGCGTTGCAGTGCACGAAACACGCGCCGTGGCGGGCGTCTGTGAACGAGACTGCGGCGTTTTATTGATTTCGTTTTTAATGGGCTGAACGCCGGCTCGATTTTGGTGCATGTGCTTTGCAGAGACGGCCGTTTTTGGGTTAATGAGCGGTTTTGTGAAAGAGCATCCACCGAAAGTTTTTCCATCATGGCGACGTGTGAACGGCTTGACCGTCCCCCGTGAGTCCATCCACC
>JASANC010002802.1:0-58926 GCA_030248135.1 Theristus sp. LFF4_11 | reverse complement strand
CCCATAAAATCCTATGAAATTTTGAAAAAACCCAAATTTTGCCCCAAACAAGGGTCGGGGCAAAAAATTAATTTGATTTTCAAAATCTTCGGACGAAATTACCCCAGGAAATTTTGTTGTTCGGTTTTGGAACAACTTCAGACAAAAATTGAACGGACGAACACTTTTAACCCCATAAAATCCTTTGAAATTTTGAAAAAACTTAAATTCTGCCCTAAACAAGGCTCGGGGCAAAAAATTAACCCGATGTAACACGGATTTCAGAATACGTTATTCGTGTCTAGAATGTATGTAGAGTTCTTCGACAAAAATTTCTCCGCGGCACAACATACAACTTTGGATGTTCGTTTCGTGTGTCGCGAAAATTTGGTCGCAGCACATTTTGTGCTCGCTGCACGACATCATCTTTATGTGGAAAACGCGGGCTGGGGTATAACGGCTCATATAATGCGTGATGCGCTGTCCGCTCGCTTCGCTCGCTCGCGCATCCGCATGATTCTATAGTGCGATTCATTTGCCCAATTTTGCTTTTCGTCTCCACAAATGTTCTTGTTTGTTTGAACGTTTTTGCGTTGCTCTGCTGATGTTTTGTGTTGGAAAGCATGTTTTTCTTATTTACCAAAGGCGCACCATTTTGTTTCATTGTGTGGGCGTTATGAAGGAAAACTTTGAATTTTTGAACAACTGTAATTTTTTAAAAATTTTTGATCGGTGGAAACAATAAAAACAATCAATAAACATGTTTTTTGTTTGAATTTGAAAAGGACTTTCGAACATGCGGTGTGTCATGTTGATGTGTAAAAACGCAACATGCACGCACGCATTGTATCCGAGCACAGAGATCCACACGCAAACAATGCCACCAGTACATCCTTGCATGCGCATCACACGCTCGGGTCACTGCAATTAACATGCCGTTCATGCAGTTTTTTTATCGGAGTTTCTTGGTTTCTGCGAAATAAAGTGGATCGACGGATGGATGACACGCCGGATCGTCAAGGTTACACTTGTTTTTCATCAGAAGTCAACGTGTGGGTTTGGTATGCACACATGTTTTTAAAATTCAACGTTTTTTTTGTTTCCCCTTATCAAAAGAAGCCATGTAGAAAAAAAGATGTGGTGAAAAATGCTGTCACTCCTCCGTCGCACGGGTTTTACTTTCATTTTGTTGTTCACATCGCGCACACCGGTGTCCAACGGGCTTCGGACGCTACTGCTGGCGACCGACCACAGCAACGCGCACATTCTGTTTTGGAATGACGTTGCCACGAAACTGCACTCGCTCGGGCACAACGTCACGATTTGGACGATTCGCGTGCAGAACGACGGTGGACCGACGTTCAAATTGCCGGAGGGCGTTCAGTCGTTCGAAACACGACACGATTTCGGCGATGTTTGGACGGACTTTCAGGTTCTGATAGAGAGCGGTCACGCTGAATAAAAGTGTCCGAATAAGTGTTCGGCTGGGTGTACCGTGTTCTTTCCCAGAAATACAACACCACATAAGAACTCGACATTTTTGGGCCACATTTAACTCCGGTACATGGACACTGCGCCGGTTACTTTGGCGCCATTACAAAACACCGGACTGTTCGGACCTTTATTACGTGGTGGTTTATAAGAAGCCTTTTGCTATGAAATTAAACGTGTTTTTCATGTAAATACTGTCAACCTTTTTACCAGTTCAATAACAGGCCTCCATCTTCACGCGCGGTACCAGCGTCGACAACTTTCGTTCGGCCGCGAACGAGTTCGCACAGTGGTCGCACGGGTGCCGCCGGATGCTCGCCGACAACGAAACACTGGCACGCTTGCAGCGGGTCCACTTCAATGTCGCGCTCATTCATACGTCCGATCTGTGTCCGGTCATTCTGACGGATCTGCTCGGAATCGCGAACTTGATTGTGGTGTCTGTAGAGCCGCTGTACGAACACGTGACACTGATGCTGCAACTGCCGTTCATGGCCAGCCACGCGGCGCCGCTGATGCTCGACTGCTCCGATCGCATGGCGTTCTCGGAGCGACTCGCCGCCGCCGTTCACATGCAGCTGTTGAATCTGCTCGTCTATGACGCCCCATTCACGCATTGGTTTCATGAACGGCGTCTCTTTGCGTCGTTGCAAAGTGGCGACAACCGAAATGTCCGTGGCGACTTGATTGAAACACTGAACGAGCGCACGCGTTCCGTGCTGATCAACGGTCGGCAGTCGCTTGACTTTCCGCGCGCTTACTACGGCCGAATCGACTTTCTCGGCAGACCGCATTGCCAATGGCGGAGTGACAGGCGAGCGATGGCGCCACTGAACGATGAATGGCGCGAAATCATGCGCGAAAGTGAACGGCGCCACCGTGGCGTGATCGTGTTCGCGTTCGGCACCAACGTTCGCCCGGAGAACATGCCGACATGGATTGCGGTACAGTTGCACTACGAATGCCCTAATGGTTTTGGTGTTTAGAGGACTCTTATTCGCTTGGTTTACATTCAGTGCAACGAAAATTAGTTAAATCTGAAGCACTGAAGAAGCCCATTCAACAAATCACCAAAAAAGTTCTTTTGCATCAAACGAGTATGTTGCATATTTGGGCATATGGCACGATGTTGTATGCAGGACTTTGAGTGGAAGCGCGCTCTCAGTGAATCAGTGTGGTTTTCTAAACTTGAAGTTTCTAAAGCCAGTTTCTTTGCCTTTTTAGAAGGCCTTTCTCGATGGGCTCCGTTCGTTGCCGGAGTATTTGATCTTGTGGAAATTCGACCAATCAGTTTTTACCGGAAACTCCGGTGTCGTCGACGACATTCCCGATAACATCCGTTTCGTATCGTGGCTTCCATTGAAAGAACTAATGGGTACATGATTTTTTTTGTGCGTGCAATGTCTCGACATTTGAATTCTCAAAGCGTATAATGTATAATCAATAACTAAGTTAAAAGTATGACAGCAGACGCTGAAAGAACCCATTGAAACACAACCACAAAAACAGCGTTTTTTCTAAACCTTCAGCGCACAACCACACACGCCTGCTGATCAGTCACGGCGGTTACCAGACGTTTCTGGAAGCCTCGGCCGCCGGTGTGCCGTCGGTGTTGATTCCGTTGTTCGTTGATCAATTCTCGCACGCGCGACGCGCCGAACGGTTGCGAATTGCGGTTTCGTTGGATAAACGTCTGATAACCGCGGAGCGTTTCGCAGCGGCGATTCGTAAAGTGTTGCAAGATGAAAGGTACGACCGCACTGTAAACAAATCTGGCGTTAAAAACGCCAGCTGGCTGGCGTTCTCAATACAAAACGCGAGATTTCTAAATTTTCGAAATTAATTCAGATGGGCGTTGTTGGGTCAAGGGCCGAAAAACAACAACAAAAATTTGACGGTCGTTTGAACGAACAAAATCGTCATTTTTTATTGCCGCACGCAAATTTTGTTCAGCAACCACTGGCAGTTGAACACGTAAAAATTTTGTTTTGCAATTTCTTCAGTGACCGTTCTCTCTGGTGACTTTCAGCTACCACAAACGTGCCAAGCAACTTTCGTTGATGCTACAAGACGATCACCATTGCGCCGAGTCCACACTCGCGTTCGCAGTGCAAAATGCCGCAAAATGTCATGGAAACAATATCGTGAAAACTTTTATTCGACCTTCGACATTTCATACGCCGTTCATTTATCACCTTCTGGATATTGCGCTGGTATCATCGCTTGTAATGTTATTTTTGATATATTTTGTATTTGTAAAAGGTGGAAGTACGATGCGTTGCGTTCTGGGAACTTTTTGAAACTGGTTGCTCATTCGTGGTTGCTAATTTGACTTACAGGCTGTGAAATATATTTGTTTATGACTTGTTCCATGTAAAATTGATCTCACTGGCTAAAACAACATAGAAACTACGAATGTTTCAATTGTTTGTATTTTTTTGTTTTTCTTTGCCCAGCGCGAATCGCACATTTGAAAACCCGAGTTTCTGAAGTTGAATCGCAAACAAATGGCAACAAGTGGGTCACATTTGTGTCGAAGAAAAAATTTCACATTCAGTAGAAGCAGGTAAAATAAAACCTCAATTGTTGTTTACACAATGACAATGCACACGCGTTAGTTTGCACTCAATTCCGCATGATGAAACAATTGATCACCAATAAATCAACGATATATTGAAAAACCCTTGTAACAATGTGGAAATATTTTTTGTGTAACGTGGTGGATAAACAAAACAAACCAATCTTCAACCGATTTGCTTCCACTGGACTGGTCGTGTGATTTTTATCATTTTTTTGCGTTTGGGTGGCTTTTCTACTTTTCAGATCTTCTTTTTGAGAATATCACCTTGCAGTGATAAAAAAGCAGCGAAGCGGAAGAGCAACAATCGCACACTCCTTCCAGCGATACTACATTGCAATATTATTTTTTGATTCATTTGTTTCAGCCATATATTGATTTTAGTGTTATTGGTGTTGTCATGATTCCATCCATTTTATTTCCACCGGTTCGGGCGACAGAATTCTTGTTCAGGAGTTCCTCAGTTATTCAAACGAGATGAACAATTGGAATTCGTACGGTAGGTGGAATGTAGCTCACAAACTCACAGAAAATGTAGCTGAATTTGATTACCGAATACCATCATTAAATCTTGGGTTTTTTTGTTTGAGGCAGTTGATTCACAGAAACCTTATTTTACAGCTGCCTTCAGTGGTGTGCAATGCTTGATATTGGTCAACGTTGTTGTTGCTCAATCGGACTTGACGTGTTCGTTCGACGGTGGTGACTTTTGTGCCTGGACGACACTTGCCTTGACCGGTGCTCGATGGCGAACAGCCGAACGGGTGAACGTTGATGCGTGGCATTCCGTGCCGCGACCCATCTCAGGAAGTAAGTAGCTCAGGCTACATCAGGTTAATAACAACTACATAGCTGATTGGTTGGTTGCCCACACGCGCCATCTCCGCCTCCACAGTAATATCTGCACAGAATGCACGCATCAACCAACGCGTGTGCAATCAACCAATCAGCTAGTTGTATATATATTATCCAGATAGACTGTAAGCACGCTTAAAACGTGTCCAGTGTCTAGTCCGCCTGGTTGACCGGAAAATCAAAGTGGCAACACCACACTGATGGGCATTTGCGGGATACGCATGCCACGCGGGACACTCGGGCAAACTAGACACCGGACACCTGTTCGTTCACCCTTTTTTATCATGAAACTCTTTTTATACACTGTGAAATGCATTCTATTCTGTTGTCTCGCAAGAATGCACACCCGGGTGAAAATTCAAAAAAGGTACACAAGCCTGTGAAATCAAAAAGTGAGCGTGTAGTTTTCGTTAGTCGGTTTTCCGCAATATTTTCCAGCGGGCGAATTCGCATACACACAAGGTCAAGCACTGACGGGCATTTTCAATCAGCTGGCACAGGCGCAACAAGACAGCGGTCAGGCGTATCTCGTCAGTCCGACAGTAACCGCAACATTGCAACCAGCCGCTCTGACGTTTCAGCTCTGGAAAACTGCCATACCTCCGTCGTTGAGAGTGAGTGTTTCCTGATACCGTGACAAAAGGGCAACAGTAAAGTATGTTGTTTTAAACCTGTCACCTTTTCATAGAATAAAGAGCATGGCGCATGCGTTTCTTGAATTATGAAGAATTGTGAAGAACGAATTTATCGGTTTTTTTATTGAAATCATGCTCACCCTATTTGTGGCAAAATATGTTTCCGTGCAACATTCCGATTTTGTTCTTTTTTCTTTCGCGCCCTTTGTATTCTGCGAAAAAGTGACAGGTCTAAACAAACCCGTGTTACATGGTTAAAAAAACGCATTCACTGTTCGCTTAAAGGTTTGCACCGCAGACGCGGCCACCTTCGGCGTTCGCGTGGAAGAGTCCGAGTTCAACTTGCGCTGCCACGCGCTCATTGTGGGTGCACGACCGCAGGCCTGGACAACCGAGACCGTGGCGATTCCACCGACAAACTTCGATCACAAGGTGCGTCTCATCACTAATTAGTACAGCCTTCATCCGGAGAGAAAATGCGTAGAAACGCGGGAAATGGAAAAAAGGAAAACAGCGCAAATTTCAACTGCTGTTCCGTGATGCTATTCATCAGCAGCTACAGTTTGGCTAAGCTACCGACGGCAGCTGCAACGAAAACCCAAACCCAACAACGGTTTGCAACCTCGCCCCGGGCCTTGTCGTACTGACAAGCCTGGGGGCCCGCGGTATACGCTTACCAGGCGAAACCGCAATAAAGAGTGCTTGCACAAGTTGCAACATCCTAAACCCAGTCGCTTCAACTTTAGTTGAAACGTCGAACGCCAGCACGGTCGCGGACGGGTCCAACAAAAAAACCGATAATTCAGCGAAGTAAAGCAAAGCTTTCTTTGTGTCCTTTCCAGATAATCTTCATCGCAAGTAATATTCGTTCGCAAATTGATGTGCTTGCCATTGACGATGTCACGTACCAGCGATCGACGCCCATCACCGAGTCACAACAGGTACAATAAAACAAAAATACAAAGTGTACCAAAGGTGGCAACCAAACATGTACCTTGTGAGTAAGCCTAAGCCGAAGCCTAAGCATAAGCATAACCCTAAGCTCTAAGCTCTAAGCTTTGCCTCCCCCTTTCCATAAGCCTTTCACTTATTGCAGGACACGACTCCAACGACAACACAAACATCCACCGAGGCGCTTGAGAGCATCACACAGCCAGTCACCGAAACTCCGCCTTTGCCTGATACGTCAGCAGCTGCGTTCACCGTCACTGAAAGCAGCCACACCAGCTCCACCATAATAACGGGAGCTCCGACCACACTCAGTGCCAGCGATCTACGACGCAGAATTTTGGAGACGGTTGTATTTGACCAAAACTCGAACTTACCCATAAAACTATCGGCTCAAGATACAACATTTCTGCAACTGATCAAGCATCAAGAGAGAGCATGGCGTGACAAAATGGTTGATGTTGACAATATCAAACGGTATGGTGGTGTTATTGCGATAAACTCTGAAAATGTTTTCCAGTCATAATTTTGTCGGTTTTTTGACAATTTATTTCAGCTCAAGTACCAACCTGCAACTGGGTCCGGCTGTTCAGTTAATAACTGGTTCGCCCCTCAAAGGGTCTGCTATTAAAAAAGTTAGTTTTTATTATGTTGAAGCAATTGTTCTTGCCTGAAATGAATCAGAACGTTGCGGAAAACAGCACCAAAGCACTCGCCTTTATTTCATTCAGCCAACGTCACAACCGCTGATTATGCAGCGAGTGACCAACAAGCTGATTGTGAGTGCAGACGAGCAGCTAACGCCGAATGCAGCTGGCTCAACAATTTACAAAACAGCTCAATTGAACGAAGTCTTTGACAGCAGCAACCACAACAACTGGCTTGAATTGAATGCTCGTAACTATTGGAAACCAAAAGCGAATGAAGATAAAGACGAGAACCTAATGCAAATTGGTCCCATTGTAAAGGACAGCATAGATGACAGGAAAAATGGATCAACTCAAAAGTCAGTTGGTTCAACAAAATCTAAACGTATCAGATCTGCTCTATTGGTATCGCTGCAGCCGTACAATTCGCTGAGGGCAGAGCCCATTCATTTTTCGCACAAACGATTGCGGAACGATTTAAAAAAAACCGTTGAATACTAGTACACCAACTGTCCGAAAAGCGTAGAGTTCGCAGAGATAGGTTGACTTGTATCTGAGATTGTTATTGTTTTCTGATAGTCTGATTTTTCTCTTGAAAACGTGTATGCTTATTTATCAAAATAATTGTGAATGTAATACGGAATAAAGAAAACTGTTTCTGAGGAAATAACTGTGTGTGATACGAAAATGAACGCGTGTCTGCATGTTGCATTGTGACAACAGTGAACTGTGCAAAGTTGAAAAATACTATAAGCTGCAAACAATAAAGGCGGTTTAAACCTTTAAACCTTGTTTCTTCAATCAATGGTGATGTCAACGTAATCACAACGCAATTTTCCAAATTAAAATTTTACTTGCAATATTTTTTGTGTCGTGTCCTGTCCGTGTGTGTGCCACTACGGATGCTGTTTGTACCCATATTCATTCTCACATTATTTCCCAATATTTTTTTACGATTGTATCAGTGTTTTCTCGGATCAACTTTGCTGATTACGTCATTTTGGCAGCATAAAAACCCAACGCGCACGACAAACCATGTTGAAGCATCAGTGAATAATACAGTAGTTTGTAGCATGTTCGTTTCAAGACCTCACACTCGTACCCAATGCGCTTGGTTTGAATTATAACAACACACACACGAAAACGGAGCAATGCACAGTAGTTAGTAGCCAGCAGCTGCTGTGTGTGTGCTGTACGTACGTGTATGTCAGTTATCAGTAGGGTTAGGGTTGTCAAACAAAAATCGAATTTTTTTAAAAACAAGTGATTAAAAAAACAAAAATGCCGATTTTTTTAATTCGAAAATTTTTCCTCTGATTCTGATATGATCTGAAAACCTCAATTTTGGCACAATTTTTCGAAAGTTCAACAAAAATTTTCTTTGATATTATAGGCATCTGTAGCGCAGGTGTAGGGCTTTCGCCTACCGTTCTGTGTAGGTGGAAAGTTCGAATTTCGCTGCGGGCGGACAAGACACACAATGGAGAAACAGGCATGCGGTCGATCCGGTACCGGTCGATCCGGTACGGTCGGTCGGGTACCGGTCGATCCGGTACCAGCAAATATTCTGGGGCGGTTAATCCGGTACCTGGTCGATCCGGTACTCGGTATTCAATCAGTACCGAAGGCGAAAGCAAATTTTCGAGGGGGGGGTGTCGTCACGTGGGGGGTGCCGAAAATTTTTCAGTGGGGGTGTCAGTCAATGGTACAGTGACACCCCCCAGGCGTGGGCCATGGGGGGCAGTACCGTGTGGGCGGGGGGGTGGGGGGCGCGGGGGGGGGGGGTACACCCCCCCCCAGAGCACCCGAGACCGTCGGGTGGGGGGGGGGGGGGCACCGGGCCACCCCCCCTAAAACCGGGCACCCCCCCCCCCCCCATCGTACCCCCCCCCCCACGAAAATTTGGCCGACGCCCCCCCCCGCCCCCCCCATGAAATTTTGTCTGGCGGGCACCCCCCCCCCCCAAAATTTTCTGCACACCCTAAATTTTTTTTCGAAAATCATGATTTTTTGTCTATAAAGTCCATAATATAAGCTGAATATATGATAACTTGACCATCTTCATTGTAATTTCAAAGATTTTGCAGCAAAATTTAGCGTTTTTCCTTTCAAATTTGAGCGAAAAAATTTCATGGGGGGGTGGGGGGGTGGACCCCCCCCACAGAAAATTTTGAAAAAATGCACCCCCCCATGGGACCCCCCTGGGGGGGGGGTCCCACGTTACCATAGGTTGGACCCCCCCCTCACTTTTTGGTCGGCACCCCCCCCCACGGTACCATACCCCCCCCCCCTCGAAAATTTTTTTGGGCCCACGGTACTGATGGGGGGGGGTGCACTATTGTAGAAAATTTTCTGGGGGGGGGTGCACACCCCCCACTAGGGTTGTTAAACAAAAATGAAATTTTTTTTAAAGTGATTGAAAAAACAAAAATGCCGATTTTTTTTTTAAATTCGAAATTTTTTTCTCTAATATGCTCTGAAAACCTCAATTTTGGCACAATTTTTCGAAAGTTCAACAAAAATTTTTTTTGATTATACCTCGTAAAACCTTTAGCAGTCGATTTTGGGCCGTTTTACCGACTGATTTTAGGCTTCGACAACATCTTCTGCGATGAAGTTTTTGAGCGTCCCAAAGCTTAGCCTACCATTTCCGATGCAGATAAGGTGACGATTCGCCTCGCAGAGCGTCCGATTGTGCTCGCTGCTCCGTTTGCAAGCGCTACGTTGTCTGGTTGCTGCTTCGTGTCGTGTCGTCGCGACACCATCAGAAGAATTGATCGAATTTCAAGGCGGTATGTTTGTCTTCACTTCAGCATTAGCTCAGCTGGGGACAATTAGTGACGTTTTGGAGGTCAAAACACAAGAAGAGGCATGGTGACGGTTTGGAAAAGGGGTAATTGAGGTCACCAAAACAAAATCTGCAAAGTTCCGCCATACGGGAGTCATTCGGGAGGCGCTTGCATATCATATGTGGTTCTTCGGACTCCCTGATTGATTTAGCACAACTTTGATTTTTGAAATTTTTTTTTTTAATTTTTTAAAAAAAAAAAACAAAAATGACGATTTTTGTTTTTTTTAACAACCCTACCCCCCACCCCACCCATGAGATTTTTTCGCTTAAATTTTGAAGGAAAAACGCTAAATTTTGCTGCAAAATCTTTGAAGTTACAATGAAGAATGTCAAGTTATCATATATTTAGCTTATATTATAGACTTTAAAGACAAAAAATCATGATTTTTGAGCAAAAATTCATGATTTTTGGGTGGTCCGAGTCCGAGAAAATTTTTGGGGGGTGTCACTGTTACTTAGGTCCATGTAGGGGGGGGGGGGTGGGTGGGGTGTCCAGCAAATTTCGAGGGGGGGGGGTGGATGGTCCAGTGTCAGGTTTTGGGGGGGGGGTGTCGCGTGACCCCCCCCCCCCCCCACGCGGCGGTCTCGGGTGCTCTGGGGGGGGGTGTGTGTACCCCCCCACCCCCCTCGTCTTCGGTACTGTTCAATTCGATTTGTTTCTGATTTGTTTTCCATTTTTCTTCGTTTCTCTCAATTTCTCTGATGTCTGAAACATTTATACCATAGGTTTTTCGCGGGAAATATGAAAATAAAAACAACAGACATTTTTCCTCAACTCCAAAAGAGAACCAAATCAGTCTTCATATTTTTATTTTGCGTTTTCGTGTTCTCCTTCTCTTGCTGAGCTGACAAGTTTGCAAATTTTCACCGTGTTGGAGCTTTATTCTTCTGGATCATAGTTGTTCTAGGGGGGGCCTAGGGGGGGGGGGCGGCCTAGGGTTAGGGGAAAAAAAAATCCGGATTTTTTTTTTTAAATTAAAAAAAAAATTTTTTAAAAAAAAAAAAATTTTTTTACAAGTTAGGTTTGTTCGAAGCGTCTCGTCGAGCTGAGTTCATCTAGACTATTTTCAGAACGATCCGGGAAACTATAAGAGCGAAAATCGTGTTTTATTGAAATTATGTCCATTTCATAGAGGGAAAGTTGCATTTTCAACAGTAAAACAGGGCAATTTTTCACGTGTACTTGAATATTGAACCGTTCTTAGTGGTTCCTCTTTAGAAAATTACCAAAATTTGACTGTGTTCAAAAATTCCTGTTTGCTGTAGCTAAGTCGGCAACCCCTGTCGACCCGGTCGCCCCCCCCCCCCCCAAGACACTTACTTTCAGGTTCAACCAGCTATGCTATCTGCCACATGGCGAGAGCCCACTCTTCAAATCATCGTATCGAAAACACGTACCATGATTTCGCGATCACGTTGCGGGCAACTGACAGACGCAAGTTTAACACGTTAGTTTAGCTCAGCACGCAAGTTTTAACATGTGGCCATGTTATCGGGTATCTGAAAAACGGTCGTGTGATGTGGTATTAACCAACATCTCCGCTCAAATTGTTTAACAATATATCGCACAACTCCATTGTAGACCTATAACATACGCCAATCAACAAGATATCATGTTCATCTCATGGCCTACCGACTGAAAAACATGTTCTAAGTTGCAAGAAAACGATTTCTGAAACGATATTTCAATTCAGTTAAGTCATTTCAACGCTAAAAATTGACTTTAGAAGTCATCCAAATCGAAAAACATGGAGTACGTCGGTCAAAATGACCAAATAATGACATTTACCTAAGCACACAAAGAAGTTGGGAAGAAAATTTGGTTTGAACTTTCAAAAAATTATGCCATAAATCGAATTTTCAGAGCAAAGTAGAAGAAAAAATTTTCAAATTTTTTTTTTTAAGTTTGAAAAAAAAAAATCCAAATTTTTTTTTAAAAAAAAAACGAAAAAAAAAATAAAAAAAAAAATTTTTTTTCAAAGCCCCTAACCCTAGGGCGGCCCCCCCCCCAAAAAATTTTCGAATCTATCTCTATCAGAAAGGTTTTTTCGGCTCAGCTATTATCTATCTAAAAAATTTCTCAGCCAGCTATCTATCTAAAAAATTTTGTCTTCGAAGACATGAAATGAGTCAATTTTTGACCAAAATTGACCATTTTTGCTCGTAATTCTTGAAAATTTCGCTAATTTTAGGTAAAATATGCGTTTATACTCGATTTTTAGTGTATTCTTAGCATTATTTTGCTGTTTTTATAGCTTTTTAACGTTTTAGCTATCTGTCTATCTGATTTCAAATTTTTGACCGGCCCCCCCAAAGTCACATGCCCCCCCCCGCGCCCCCCCCCAAAATTTTCCAGCTATCTATCTATCTGGAAAATTTGCTCCAGCTATCTATATCGCCCCCCCCCCCCCCAACCCCTCGGCTCTGGAACAACTATGTTCTGGATGGTTCAGAAAATGGTTCGTTTTAGTCCATGTCAGAGTCAGGTCTGGCGACTTTTTCAAGCTTTCCCCTTGCCTCTGCTTTGCTTTTGGTTTTCCCCCGCTCCCAATAGGCAGTTTGAGCGCCCGAATTATGATTCACCAGTGGTTTTCACTCGCAATAGGGACCAAGCACTAGCTGCATCGTCAGCTTGCAACAGGCATAAAGTCAATCCGAACATAAACACATAAAATAAATACCATACAGCTGAAAGTTGTTCGGTTTCATGTCTTTCCGTGCTGCATAAATGTTTCAGCAATCAGAGAAACCAAAGAAAAATCGAAAACATAACGAATTGAACGCTGAAACCCGTAAAACAGCTGAAAATTTCAATTGGTACCGGATCGACCGAGTACCGGATCGACCTCATAGTTGTTCTAGGGGGGGGGCCTGGGGGGGCCGGGCCCGGCCTCCCTCCCCCCAAAAAAATTTCGAATCTATCTCTATCAGAAAGGTTTTTTCGGCTCAGCTATTATCAATCTAAAAAAATTCTCAGCCTTGAAGACAGAAAATGAGTCAATTTTTGACCAAAATTGACCATTTTTGCTCGAAATTCTTGAAAATTTCGCTAATTTTAGTTAAAACACGCGTTTATACTTGATTTTTAGCATGTTTTAAGCATTATTTAGCTGTTTTTATAGCTTTTTAGCGTTTTAGCTATCTATCTATCCAATTTCAAAATTTTGACCGGCCCCCCCAAAGTCACATGGCCCCCCCCGCGGCCCCCCCCCCCAAAATTTTCCAGCTATCTATCTATCTGGAAAATTTGCTCCAGCTATCTATATCGGCCCCCCCCAAAAACCAAAAAAGGCTCTGGAACAACTATGATCGACCTGGTACCGGATCGACCGCCCAAGAAAATTGCCAGGTACCGGATCGACCGGTACCCGATCGACCGTACCGGATAGACCGGTACCGGATCGACCTACAGCCGTTTTTGTTTTTGAGCGTCCCAAAGCTTGGCTTACGATTCGCCTCGCAGAGCGTCCGAGCTGCTCCGTTGACAAGCGCTACGTTGTCTGGTTGCTGCTTCGTGTCGTGTCGTCGCGACATCATCAGAAGAATTGATCGAATTTCAACCCGGTATGTTTGTCTTCACTTTAGCTGGGGACAATTGGTGAAGTTTTGGAGGTCCAAAACACAAGTAGAGGCATGGTAACAGTTTGGAAAAAGGGTAATTGAGGCCACCAAAACAAAATCTGCAACGTTCCGCCATACGGGAGTCATTCTGGAGGCGCTTGCATATCATATGTGGTTCTTCGAACTCCTTGATTGATTTGGCACAACTTTGATTTTTGGAATTTTTTTTTAAACAAAAATTACGATTTTTTTAACAAACCCAGTAATCAGTATGTGCGAAAGAAAAGTGTTCTTGTGCGTGGTGCATCATTATTAAAACAGCTGCATCTGCAGTGGGGTTGGTTGTTAAGCAAAAATCGAATTTAAAAAAAAAGGATTAAAAACAAAAATGATTTTTTTAATTCGAAAAATTTTCCTCTAATATGCTCTAAAAACCTCAATTTTAGCACAATTTTTCGAAAGTTCAACAAAAATTTTCTTTGAAATTACCTCACTAAAAACACACAAAAACCCTCACTCAGCAGTCGGTTTTAGACCGTTTAACCGACTGATTTTAGGCTTCGACAACATCTGCGATGAAGTTTTTGAACGTCCCAAAACTTGACTTTTTTTTAAATTTATTTGTTCGCGCGCCGGTTGGAAACCCAAAGGTACCAAACTTCGGCGGAAACGGGCAATACTGCCCCGAGCCCAATTTACCCTCGGCTCTGGTCTGGAAGGAGTGGACCATCAGATGTTGTTGGTCACTTGAGTTTCTCCATTGTGTGTATTGTCTGCAGCGAGGATCGAGCTTTCCACCTAGAGAACGGTAGACGAAAGCCCTACACCTGCACTACAGACGCGGCTTACCATTTCCTATGCAGATAAGGTGACGACGATTCGCCTCGCAGTCTGAATTCTGAGCAAGCGCTATCGTTGTCTGGTTGCTGTTTCGTGTCCTGTCGTCGGGACATCATCAGAATTGATCGAATTTCAACCCGGTATGTTTGTCTTCACTTGAGCTGGGAACAATTAGTGACGTTTTGGGGGTCAAAACACAAGAAGAGAAGAGGCCTGGTGACGGACGACGGTTTGGAAAAAGCGTAAATGAGGTCACCGAAACAAAATCTAGAAAGTTCCGCCATACGGGAGTCATTCGGGAGGCGCTTGCACGTCAAATGTGGTTCTTCGAACTCCCTGGTTGATTTACCACAACTTTGATTTTTGAAATTTAAAAAAAACATAAAATGACGATTTTTGTTTTTTAACAACCCTAATCTGCAGTTCCGGTGCTCCTATATAACACAGGAAAGAAAAAAAAATGCAAAAACTTGATCATTTTCACCTCATCAAAAAGGTTTGGCTTAGGATTAGGAACATACAACGACTCATTGCAAGCAACCTCTGATCAAAAATAAAAAAAATCACTTTGGAATGTATACAAATCTTTTTGTGTGTAGTGTAACGCAGTCAGCGTTCAAGACAAGAAAGACCAAGACAATGTCAGATTGCAAATGAAAAAAAACGGGGAGGGTGGATCATGGGCGGTCGCCGCGGCCCCCGTCGCGGTTCGTCTCCTTTCCCCTCGTCCGTGTTCCACAATATCACTTCCGTTTCCGTTCATTCGTTTAGGATTCTTCCATCAACCGATTCGACGATGAGGATCCGATCTCGGATGAGTACCTTGAGTTTAATTGGTCTGACTGAATTTTATTGGACATTAAAAAATGAAATCATTCCAGCTGGAATTTTGTGATAATTCAACTTGTTTGTTTGCAGGCGTCGGAACACATTTTGAACATGCTTTAGCAACGTTGCATCGTTATCTCTCTTACGCCCTAGCAGTTTTGTACACCACACCGGTGCCGCCGCCACCGTTTTTTTCATTGAGATGAGATGTGACGACACAATATTTTCCAATTTCACATGTGAAAATATTCGAAATATTTCGATTGTTTCATTTCAACCCGTGGCCGTGGCGTAAGCAGCTAAGAAGCTTGCTGAAGCAGTGTCAAAAATTTTGGTGAGTGAAAGTGAGTTTCATTTTGTTCTGTAACTTTCTAACTGCTGTCTACAAGAGGCCTTTAACAAAACCTGGGAGGCAACACGGAACACGGACGCTACACGCTTGACAAAACTACAGACACTACACGGAGGCTGCGCGCAGCTAAAGTGACCCATATTTTATATGCACAAACACGCCGCGCACCTTTAACAAAACCACGGAAGTAGTTTTCAGCAACTTCGTGTCAAGACCCAAAACAACCGCTACCGTAACCCATGTGCCCGAACTTCAAACATAAGACTGTTTGTTGCACTCATATGAGCGGTGTCCACCAATAGAGTATCTTTTGCTGGCAATCAGGAACGTTTTAAAAAATCGTGTCGAGACCCATTGCAGACCTACCGTAATCCTTCAACTCTAGTTTGACATTTAGCTTTGCTTTGCTTTATTGCGCCTTTATTTACCGTATTACCTCTATTAACCCCCCCCCCAAAATTAAACCCCCCCCCCCCCAAAAATAAACCCCCACCCCCTCGACAAGTTTCCAAATAATCCCCCCCCAAATAATCCCCCATGGGGGATTATTGAAACCTGTTTGGAACACATACCCAGCGAATTCAGTGGCTGGTTGCCGTGAAAATGATGAAATTGTGCTACCAAAGGCCCCAAATGGATGAGTTAATGGTAATTTCATTACAAAAGGCTGTTGTAAAAGGAAATTTCTATGTAGAGTAGAAGTTTCTGCGACTTCCTTCCTGCCATGGAAGGTATTTTTGCCATTTTGCCCACTCCTAAAAATGGTTTCCAAATAACCCCCCCCCAAACTACCGCCCCCCCCCCCCAAAAATAAACCCCCACCCCCAGAAGTCGCTGAAGAAATAAACCCCCATGGGGGTTTATTAGAGGTAATACGGTATTTATTTATTTATTTAACAAAAAAGGAATTTTTTTGGAGGGAAGACGGGTTTGTCTTGTCCCCAAATGTCCCCAAATATTACGTTTTCCGCGTGCCTCCGTGTTCCGTGGTTTTGTTAAAGGTGCGCAGCGTGTTGTGTGCATATAAAATATGGGTTAAAGGCCTCTACAAGAGCACTAGTGCAGCAAAATGGAATATTTACAGTATGGCCGAATAAATAAGGCAGTCCTAGTATTCTCCATCAAGGCGGCATCAGTCGCAGACTAGGTGTTGCGTTTTTCCAAGAATGCCAAGATAATTCTTAATCGTGTGTGCAAGGGAGAAAGAATCAACAGAATGTCGAACGTTATTTTTCTTTCATAATTTCGCGCACTCCTTGCACCCTGAAAAAGCTGCCATGTTTACTCGGCCATTCCGTAGCAAGCTGGTAGCTGGGCCCGCCCAGGAGAAATTGTGTTACTGTAATTGAGATACTGTAACTTGAGTTTCTCCAGTAACTGTAACTCGTGGACAATTCTCTTTCTTCAGCGGGATTTTAACGCGATTATGTCCGCAACCCATAGGAGGGAAGTCCAATGAAATGAAAACGTCTCCAAAAGCAGCAGTTCGCGTTAAATTTCGTTTTTGATCACCAAACGCTGCAATGATTTCTGGTTCAGTTTGCCATTCGATCGTCGACATTGTGCGCCCCATGCGCATCATGCCGCGGACACGCATGCAGACACGACACAGCGGCAGTGGCCTCGTGAACGCACGTGACGCACAGCAGCAGAATGCGGCCGCCAATTTGAAGCGTGCTGCGCTTGAGGGCGTCCAGGGAGTGCAGGCGCCCAGGCACAAACGACCTGCGCTCGGCGACGTCACGAACGTCAGTGTGATGGCATGCGACAGACGAAACTGGCAGTGCAACTCTAAAATATAGGCAATAGCTGATTCATTGGTGATCGATCACTTACCATCACGTGATGCATGCTTTCGGATGAACCCCGCTCCCAAAGCAATGCCGCCACAGAAAGCATGCATCACGTGATCACCCATCAATCAGCTGATTGCTATAATTTAGAGTTCAACTGTGCAACAATCAATTTGCACTTGCTGGTCATAATTTCGAGGTTGCTCTGCAATGCAACGAACGAGTCACTGTTGTTCTAGGCCATTCAAAACGTGCTGCAAATTGATTCCACTAAACGCCAGCAACACGCGAGTCAAAAGCAGCCAGGCAAGTCGCGTCTGCCGGTGCATCAGCGCAGCAGACGCAGTCAACCGGTGCCCGTCGCTGGCAACAACAGCAAGCAGCCGCCAGCGGTCGCTCCGATCGCTCAACCCGAACAATTCAGCGTGTCCGGCTCGGCCGAGCGGCTGGCTGTTGAGATTCCGAAATCGGAAGTGAAACAAGAGGGCGCCAGGTGTGAAATGCAGTGCACTCCGTCTTGTGAATGCCATGTGTGTAATGCTGCAAGCGAGACAGCTCGTGCAGTTGGTTTGTTTGAGCCTGTCGTAGTTTCTAGCAGAATGAATACAATGCCCGCGAAACAAGGGCGAGTGGGAAAGAAGACATTCAGCTACAAATGTGGTTTTTGATTACAATATAAGCCGATCACCCGTTCATTATTGTTTAGTTGCGGGCTCTGTATTCTCCAAACAATCCTGAACTGACACGTTTGAAAAAGCATACTGTAAACTGCGTCACCCTCAACGACATGCGGTCAGGTGAAATCGGAGCGTCGGTTACAAAATCGTGTTATGGATATGTTTGAATTGCACGCTCCGGTTATCTCCCTGAACGCTGGTGAGAAGCGCAGTTTCAATCCATCCATGTAGTTTTGGAGTTTAGTTATTGACGTCATAAGTGTTTCTCGAGTTGTTTAGTTATTGGAAGTTTATATTGCTAACCAATTCGTAGCGCTATTTTCATCATTTATCATGCGGATGCGCGAGCGAGCGAAGCGAGCGGACAGCGCATCACGCATTATATGGCTGAATATGGACCTGCGCGCGTTTTCAAAATTTAGTCGCTGTCCTGCAGCAACGAACATACATGCTGCAAACTTGATACTGTGCACACGAAGAGACCTGCCAAAGTTGCAAACTGTGCCGAAGAAAAATTTCCGCCAGACTTCTTTACGTACGTTCTAGACGCGAATTACCTATTCTGAAATCTTGGTTACTTATTCTTCTGTCTCCTTTTTTTTTCAGCTATGTCATCAAGATGTGTTACCCCTTTCAATTTTTACCTGCGACATTTTGACAGTCAAACAAAAATGTTTCCTGGGGTAATTCCATCCGGAGATTTCGGAAATTGGGTTAATTTTTTACCCAAACCTTGTTTTTGGGTAAAAAATTGGGCATTTTTAAAAGTTCGCAGGGTTTTCACTGGGTTTTGAGTGTTCGCCCTTTCAATTTTTGTCTAAAGTTGTTTCAGAACCGAAAAAAATAGTTTCCTGGGGTAACTTCATCCGTAGATTTTGAAAATCCGATTACTTTTTTGCCCCGAACTTTTTTGGGACAAAAAATTGGGCATTTTCAAAATTTTGGAGGTTTTGACCTGGTTTCAAATGTCGCCCTTTCAATTTTTGTCTGAAATTGTTTCATGACCGAACAAAAAAAATTTCCTGGGGTAATTTCAGCTGTAGATGTTGAAAATCCGGTTACTTTTTTGCCCCGACCCTTTTTGGGCAAAAATTGGGCAATTTTTGTTTAACGTTGTTTCATAACCGAACAAAATAGTTTCCTGGGGTAATTTCATCCGTAGATTTTAAAAATTCAATTACTTTTTTGCCACGACCCTTTTTTGGGCAAAAAATTGGGCATTTTCAAAATTTCGGAGGTTTTGACCTATTTTCAAATGTCGCCCTTTCAATTTTTGTCTGTAATTGTTTCGTAGTCGAAAAAAAAAGTTTCCTGGGGTAATTTCAGCTGTAGATTTTGAAAGTCCGGTTACTTTTTTGCCCCGACCCTTTTTGGGCAAAAATTGGGCAATTTTTGTCTAAAGTTGTTTCATAACCAAACAAAATAGTTTCCTGGGGTAATTTCATCCGTAGATTTTAAAAATTCAATTACTTTTTTGCCACGACCTTTTTTTGGGCAAAAAATTGGGCATTTTCAAAAGTTCAAAGGTTTTGACATGGTTTCAAATATCGCCCTTTCAATTTTTGTTTAAAATTGTTTCATGCCGAACAAAAAAGTTTCCTGGGGTAATTTCAGCTGTAGATGTTGAAAATCCGGTTACTTTTTTGCCCCGACCCTTTTTGGGCAAAAATTGGGCAATTTTTGTCTAAAGTTGTTTCATAACCGAACAAAATAGTTTCCTGGGGTAATTTCATCCGTAGATTTTAAAAATTCAATTACTTTTTTGTCACGACCTTTTTTGGGCAAAAAATTGGGCATTTTCAAAAGTTCAAAGGTTTTGACCTGGTTTCAAATGTCGCCCTTTCAATTTTTGTTTAAAATTGTTTCATGCCGAACAAAAAAGTTTCCTGGGGTAATTTCAGCTGTAGATGTTGAAAATCCGGTTACTTTTTTGCCCCGACCCTTTTTGGGCAAAAATTGGGCAATTTTTGTCTAAAGTTGTTTCATAACCGAACAAAATAGTTTCCTGGGGTAATTTCATCCGTAGATTTTAAAAATTCAATTACTTTTTTGCCACGACCTTTTTTGGGCAAAAAATTGGGCATTTTCAAAAGTTCAAAGGTTTTGACCTGGTTTCAAATGTCGCCCTTTCAATTTTTGTTTAAAATTGTGTCATGACCGAACAAAAAAAGTTTCCTGGAGTAATTTCAGCTGTAGATGTTGAAAATCCGGTTACTTTTTTGCCCAACCCTTTTTGGGTTAAAAATTGGGCAATTTTTGTCTAAAGTTGTTTTATAACCGAACAAAATAGTTTCCTGGGGTAATTTCATCCGTAGATTTTGAAAATTCAATTACTTTTTTGCCACGACCTTTTTTGGGCAAAAAATTGGGCATTTTCAAAAGTTCAAAGGTTTTGACCTGGTTTCAAATGTCGCCCTTTCAATTTTTGTTTAAAATTGTTTCATGCCGAACAAAAAAGTTTCCTGGGGTAATTTCAGCTGTAGATGTTGAAAATCCGGTTACTTTTTTGCCCCGACCCTTTTTGGGCAAAAATTGGGCAATTTTTGTCTAAAGTTGTTTCATAACTGAACAAAATAATTTCCTGGGGTAATTTCATCCGTAGATTTTAAAAATTTAATTACTTTTTTGCCACGACCTTTTTTGAGCAAAAAATTGGGCATTTTCAAAAGTTCAAAGGTTTTGACCTGGTTTCAAATGTCGCCCTTTCAATTTTTGTTTAAAATTGTTTCATGACGAACAAAAAAAGTTTCCTGGGGTAATTTCAGCTGTAGATGTTGAAAGTCCGGTTACTTTTTTGCCCCGACCCTTTTTGGGCAAAAATGGACAATTTTTGTCTAAAGTTTTTTCATAACCAAACAAAATAGTTTCCTGGGGTAATTTCATCCGTAGATTTTGAAAATTCAACTACTTTTTTGCCACGGCCTTTTTTGGGCAAAAAATTGGGCATTTTCAAATTTTCGAAGGTTTTGACCTGGTTTCAAATGTCGCCCTTTCAATTTTTGTTTAAAATTGTTTCATGCCGAACAAAAAAGTTTCCTGGGGTAATTTCAGCTGTAGATGTTGAAAATCCGGTTACTTTTTTGCCCCGACCCTTTTTGGGCAAAAATTGGGCAATTTTTGTCTAAAGTTGTTTCATAACTGAACAAAATAATTTCCTGGGGTAATTTCATCCGTAGATTTTAAAAATTTAATTACTTTTTTTGCCACGACCTTTTTTGAGCAAAAAATTGGGCATTTTCAAAAGTTCAAAGGTTTTGACCTGGTTTCAAATGTCGCCCTTTCAATTTTTGTTTAAAATTGTTTCATGACCGAACAAAAAAAGTTTCCTGGGGTAATTTCAGCTGTAGATGTTGAAAGTCCGGTTACTTTTTTGCCCCGACCCTTTTTGGGCTAAAATGGACAATTTTTGTCTAAAGTTTTTTCATAACCAAACAAAATAGTTTCCTGGGGTAATTTCATCCGTAGATTTTGAAAATTCAACTACTTTTTTGCCACGGCCTTTTTTGGGCAAAAAATTGGGCATTTTCAAATTTTCGAAGGTTTTGACCTGGTTTCAAATGTCGCCCTTTCAATTTTTGTCTGAAATTGTTTCATGACCGAACAAAAAAATTTCCTGGGGTAATTCCAGCTGTAGATTTTGAAAGTCCGGTTACTTTTTTGCCCCGACCCTTTTTGGGCAAAAATGGGCAATTTTTGTCTAAAGTTGTTTCATAACCGAACAAAATAGTTTCCTGGGGTAATTTCATCCGTAGATTTTGAAAATTCAACTACTTTTTTGCCACGGCCTTTTTTTGGGCAAAAAATTGGGCATTTTCAAATTTTCGAAGGTTTTGACCTGGTTTCAAATGCCGCCCTTTCAATTTTTGTCTGAAATTCAAATTTGTCTGAAATCAACTTCGAAACCTCTGCAGTCGAACAAAACCGTTTCTCACGATAGTTTCATTCGTAGATTCTGAAAATTTAGTTAAATTTTTTCCCCGACCCTTTCAGACACAGCGCATTAAAACCCCTGGCCTACACCAACAGGACGAATACAATGCGTAGCAACCCTCAAATTCAAGGACATAATTAGTTGAAACAAACAAAATTATAAAAGCGGCAAATTCGTAACCAAAGTCGTGACGAATCAGCCGTGGAAACTGGCGAAATCGGTCCAAAAACAAAACAAACAGGAGACCTGTGGAGTCCAACGTAATTCAATGCGCTGATCAGGGATTTTGGTTTAGATTTCTTAAAGGAGCACAGTTTTAGATACTGAATCGTGACGATTTCGGGTAAATCGGCCGTGGAAGCTGACGGGCGACATCTCTCAAAAACGAAAAATGAAATCAGTGCGCTGTAAGCCGAATGGGAAGTTCGGAGAACCGACTTTTTGAAAAAACCTAGGTCTGTCCTGTGAGTCGTTGCCTTTGCCACAAAATGAGACCTTGCGTTCCCTAATGCCTCTGCGATACACTTTGTCCTGGGCAAACCAGTATCAGCGATCTGAAGTCTGATCGTTATTTTAGTGGTTTTAGTGGTCGCTAAATGCCTGAAATACCGCAAATGTTGAAGTTTTAATTGTCTACAAAGTACATGTGCAACCGAAATAGTGAATAAACGGCGCAAAAATATGGCTCTTATGTACTTGTATCCGTGTGTACCACATCAGAAACTTGAAAATAGTTGTGAAGCAAAAAAGTTTCTCACTGCTTACACAAAGCCATATTCCTCCTTTTATATGCGTCCTCCGCATTTTTAGATAATTATGGTGTGACCCCAATAAGTGGTTCCGAGTAGTACTTGCTGTTTTTAAATTTAAGCGGTCACTAAACAAATACTGCTTCATGAATGCGCCTTTAGTGACTATTTTTGTGTTATTGCGCGTCTAGGCTACCAAGTCGACGATGGAGCTGCTGACGCTGGCGCGCTACATCCTGGAGACGTCGCTGATGCACTACGAGTTCGTCGGCGAGCCAGACAGTCGCATGGCCGCTGCTGCGTTCGCGCTCGCACTCCGCATCAGTCAGCCGACGCTCGCGCCAACCGAGATTTGGGTGCGTTCTTGGAACTGGTCTGGTGCGAACACAGTGCAGTGCGCTCTCTCTGGTGGTATAAATACACCACACCACAACAGTCATAAACAAACAAACACACACACACTCACACACACACACACAATTGTCCGTGGCCTAGGTGATAGCGCGTTAGACTCTTGTCTGTGCGTTCGGGGGATCGAGCCCCGCCGACGGGGTGTATACGGTAGGCACTTAATGACAGAGAAAACCCGATGGGCACCCTACTTGACGGCGTTCTATATTTTCTGGGTTAGGCTTGGCTACAAACATCGCCTAAAATCTGAAACAAACAAACCGATACTACAGCCGCGCACGCTTCTGTGCGTTTGTTTGTGTTGTTGTGAGCAACATTGTGTGAAAACGAATTTTTCGTACTTCTTTACTTTCTTACTGAATACACGCACTGTGGCGGCTGCGATAAATTGACTCGATTGAAGTTGCTACTCAGCAGTGTATACTCTATACTCTTATGTTTTAGTCGACGAAGCACGTGAAATACAGCCGGTACACGTACGATCAGCTGGATAAAATTGTGCGGCGACTGAACGAACTGATATCGCAGGCGCCACACCCGAAGGCGAAGACGATACATGCGAAGTACTCGCACGAGTGCGTTTGCAGATCTTGGCTTGCGTGAATGTTTTGCTGAGTAGTGCTTTGCTGCGCTCAATATTGATGAACAAAGTTCAAAAAGAGCTGTTCCATTCACGTGGATGGTATCACGGGATTTCATAACATTGAAACAGGGACAACGTTGAAACAGCTTGTACGCACCTCCATGAATGTTGCATTGTTCATTTCAGAGTATTCTTCAAAGTGGCCACCATTCCCGCGCTGTCACCGCCAACAACCACCAAATTATGATGAGTAAAACAGTAAAGTTCGCAATTCGACTGATGCTGTTTGATTTTTTTGTTGAATTTGTTGTCGTAAATTTCATTGGTTTTGTGGTCGCATTTTGATTGTTTAAAAAAGAAATGTTATGCAGTTTAAAATGAATTCAAAGTTATTTCATGAGTTCAATGTTGCTTTGTTGAATTGTGGCGTCTCATTGCACTGCCCCCAACCCCGATGCTGAGTATTGTGTTGAGTGCCTTGCCAAATTCCCTTTTTATACCAATGTATGCAGCTGATGTTCACGATTTTATTTCCCTAAATCGCCTCATATCCATATCAAAAACTTTGGCTGTTCAAAAAAACTGGTCTTTTTCGTTTATATTGCGACTGTAATCAGAACTTTCTAATGTAAAGTTTTCTTTGTTGTTATTATGCATTGTGTTTTTGTTGGCGGTAACTCTGCATCGTAGGCTGAAAATCAAACAGACATTCTGTGTTGTGGCATTCTCTTCTCTTAATTGACGTATTAAATTTGCTATCTTTATCTTTATCGACCTACCATTCAATCTTAATAAACCGAGAAGTGTAACACGCTTTTTCGTTTGTTTAATCGGCTGGCCCGCTTGACACAATGTTCAGGTCAATTACTTGTGATTTGGTACTAATCCTTGTGCTTAACTTGGCTTTGTACCGTCTTTCCATTTGATCAATTTTTGCGTTGTTTTCTTGTTACTGTTCTGTATTTTGTTGTTTTCGATTGATTATTCTTGTGTTTTATTTTATTCACAATGAATCGTATCGTGCGGTTATTGAAAAAGTTCTTATGTTCTGTCAGAGATATTTTAAGTTTTCTGTGTTTTTTTAAACTATCAAGTTAGCGTCCTCGTCCTTGTTTTTTGTTTTTGATTGATTTCTGTTACTCTTTTGAGTTGAAGGAGGCTTGCATCGACAAAAAGTAGTTGCGCAGCGCGCATTTTTATGTTTGATTAACAGTTACTGTTTTTTTAGACATTACTGGTTTTCCGTATTACTGGTCGGTAATCGTATCACCTTATCACTAAAAAATGTCCTTTGTTTCTTTATTGTGTTTTTTCATTTCTTGAATTTATTTTCTGCGTTTCGCTTTCCGCAAGATCTCAGTGATGTACAGGGAAACGTGCGTTTTCTTTAAACTTTCCTCCATTTCTTTTCTGCTCTGTTGAATGTAGGTTTTTAATTGTTTTTGAGGTTTCAAATGACAAGGCAAAATTTTAATTTGACTGCAAATTTTTCTGTTGCAGTGTTTTCAGTGAGTTGGCATCATAACGGCCATACTTCTGTGCGTGTTTTCGTTCTGCTTTGTAATTGCAGCATTGTAACTCCTTCATAACGATAGCTTATTGCAAAAACTGGTACAATGTACAGGGTGGTCAAAAAAACGCCAATAGCGAAAACGGCTGGTATTCAGAACAGAAGCAACCACTTAGCTGAAACTTACAGCCATGAAAGAAATATAGCTGCCATTTGTTACGTTGAAATTTCAGGTAAAACGGTCAACGCTATTAGTCGCAGTGTAACAGACAATTGGAACGTTCGATTTCGCGCGTGTGACGTGCAGGGGCTGTTCTGCGCCATCTGCGAAGTGCTTGTCTGAATGTTTTTTGAATCTTTGTGGACCACTTAGCTTTGAAGTTTGAACCAGTCTTCTAAATTCAGGACATTTTCCATATTATTTTATTGCAGAAGCTTGCAAAAAAAGCATAAGAGACATTTATAAACCGTGCGTCGACGTCTGCACGGCTGATGGGCTTTCACGCTGTGGCTAACAGCACTGATCGTTTTATCTGAAATCTTGATACAACCAATGGCAACTATATTTCTTTCACGGCTGTAAGTTTTCTCTTAAGAGGTTGCTTGCAGTTCTGAATACCAGCCGGTTTCCCCACTGACGTTTTTTATCACCCGGTATTTGCATTAAATGTAGCGTAGATCGCTATTTGTTCGACAATTCGTTTTTCTGTTGTCTGTCTGCGGACCATAAAATATCGGGTGTTCGTTGATTGGCTCTTTGACACCGTGGACTCCGGTTCAACGACGCAAATACAAATTCAATAATTGCTGTTTTTGATTCAGCAAATCTCATGAACTGCTCAAAAACAGATGCAGATTTTTTTCAGCACAAAACCCAAAAAATAGAAATAAGAAAAAAGAAATCGTGTCTTGTATTTCCCGCGTCAAACCTGATTTAATGGTTTCAAATAGCCAGTAAGAGAGTTATCAGATATTTTATAGTCCAACTTTTGTTCAATTTTGCTGGAATTTCTGTTCTTCGAATTTGAAATAAAACAGAACATCCGTAAGCCGCGAGATTTTCGGTATCTGAGTAGTACGTTATGTTCGTGCAACGTTACACGCATATTTGCAGTTAGTTCTGTTAGTTTTTATAGTTGTGCACGTTGTTGTTTTGCAGCTGATGGGCTTGTTGTCAGTCTGACCTCTTGCTATCCCTTGATTATCCTCACAAAAAGAGTCGAAAATTCAAAAAAATCAGAAAAATTCGGTTCACACCAGAAAATTCGCTTTTTCCTGTTTTCGTGAAATGTTCTTTTTTATTTCAAGTCGTATCTCATTTCTCATGATCGGCACCATAGCTCCACTCCAACAGGCCTTTACGCTTTTAAGTAAAAGTACTTCACGTAGCGTTCGCGTATCGAAGACAATGGCGTAGGGGTAAAGTTTCATGTCAAATATTGATTGTTTGAAAAATTTTGAAAAATTTAAATGTCATAAAAAATTATCCCCACAAACATATCTCTGAGGTCTAAAAAATTATCTAAAAATGCGGGAGACGCACATAAAAGGAGGAATATGGCTTTGTGTAAGCAGTGACAGACTTGGCTCGACAACACTTTTCAAGTCTCTGATGTGGTACACACGGATACAAGTACATAAGGGCTATATTTTTGCGCCGCGTTTGTTTTACTGAAAAGCGTAAAAACTTTAATTTTTTTTAATTGTCCTCTTCAGTTTAGTCTAAAATCACACCATGTGCGAAATTCTGTAAATTCTGTGCAAAACAGAAAAATCAGAGATTGCAAAACATTGCTGCATGTAGCTTTATCGTTGTTACCAACGTACGCACCGCTGTGTACACACCAGAACCAGTGACAGAATGGTGTAGTCTGCCGTTGATTTTCACCCTTTTTACCAAACTCTTGTGGCAGGATAAACCGTCTGTCCCGTGAGTCATTGCCTTTGCCACAGATGGAAACCTTGCGTTCCGATATACCTCTGCGATACACTTTGTCCTGGGCAAAGCAGTGTCAGCGATCCAAAGTCTGATCTGATGTTTTGCCCAGACTATAAGATCTGTCTGTGGTAAAACACCTTCGGCAGTTCTGCCTGGTGTCCGTCGCACTGACGAGCCAGGGGACACCGCGGTATTCGTCTACCTGGCGAAACCGCAACAGCGAACATTATGTATTGATCGTTATTTTAGTGTTTTTAGTGGTTGCTAAATGCCCGAAATACCGCAAATGTAAAAGTTTCATTTGTCTACAAACAAAGTACGAGGGTTGCCATGTGCAACCAAATTTAATGAATAAACGGCGCAAAAATATGGCTCTTATGTGCTTGTATCCGTGTGTACCACATCAGAGACTTGAAAAGTGTTGTCGAGCCAAGTCTGTCACTGCTTACACAAAGCCATATTCCTCCTTTTATGTGCGTCTCCCGCATTTTTAGATAATATTCTGACTTTTACATGAGCCGCGAAGGTCGGACCAAATTCACAATTTGTTTGTCACACATTCTTCTAAACCCCGGAGAACTCAGGTTTTTCATTTTTCTTTCGTTTTTGGGCCGATTTCGCCTATGCTATTTCTACGGCCGATTCGCCCGAAATCGTCACGGTTCAGTACCTAGAATTGCTCACATAAGAAAACTGACCCAAAAGTCGTGATCGGCGCAATGAATTACCCTGGACCACACAATTTTCTTGTTTTTCATTTCTGGACCGATTTCGCCAATTTCCACGGCCGATTCGCCCGAAATCGTCACTATTCAGCATTTAGAGTTGCTCACATAAAAAACTAATCCAAAATCCATGATCAGCGCACTGAATTACCCTGGAAAACACCGTTTTCTTGTTTTTCGTTTCTGGACCGATTTCGCCAATTTCCACGGCCGATTCGCCCGAAATCGTCACTATTCAGCATTTAGAGTTGCTCACATAAAAAACTAATCCGAAATCCGTGATCAGCGCACTGAATTACCCCGGACTACACTAGTTTCTCATTTTTTGTTTTTGGACCGATTTCGCCAACTTTTTACGGCCGATTCGCCCGAAATCGTCACGATTCAGTATGTAGAGTGCTCACATAAGAAAACTAATTCAAAATTCGTGATCAGCGCATTGAGTTACCCCGGACTACACCAGTTTCTCATTTTTTGTTTTTGGACCGATTTCGCCAATTTCCACGGCCGATTCGCCCGAAATCGTCACGATGCAGTATGTAGGTAGCGTTGCTCACATAAGAAAACTAACCCGAAATCCGTGATCAGCGCATTGAATTACCCCGGAATACACCACTTTCTCATTTTTTGTTTTTGAACCGATTTCGCCAATTTCCACGGCCGATTTGCCCGAAATCGGCACGACTTTGGTTATTTAACAGCTATTCCTTTGATTTTTTTAAAAAATAAAGGTCAAATTCAAACTCTCCATTGTTGGTTACCCCTAGAAACTTTTTTATTTGTCAAATAACGGTTTGTTTCACGCGCAGAAATCGCAAATACACTTCAAAATAAGCCTTTTTCGTAATTTTGTACAAACAAGCTAAATTTTGAGCCTTGGGAAGCATCGGAGAAAAAAATGAATGCGAAATTTGAAAATCCCGAAGATTTTTACCCTAGAAAATGTTTTTCTTATAACAGTCAGAAATTTCTTTATATCACTGAAACTGCGTACACATTTGATGACATAGCCGAAAAAAAAGGGGTAAACAAGAATAATTTTCACTTTCAGAATTGATAAAATACGCACACAGCGTGTGTAGAAGATCACCACGAAAAAATTTCTGGTGCACACAGTGTATCTGTGGATTGTCTGCCTGTGTGCCGCAGAAAAAAATCTCAGCTCCTTTTATGTTCACAGAGCGAGGCAAAGTAAGTTTGAAATTTTAGCGCGAGCGACTGACGGGCCATATTATGCCTGCATCCGCTGTCCGCTCCGCTCCGCTTCGCTCGCGAATGGGCATGATTTTAGCTGCATTCCCGGTTTCGACTGACGACCGTTGATGCGCCTGCATCTGGGATAAACGCTTTTGGCGTTTATGGTGTTCCGGGAATGGTCTGTAAGTCGGGTCTCGAATTAAAGCGCCGAAACCCGCCAGTCATAAGTAAGGTTGAACTAAAAGGAAAACCCGTCTGTTAATTCCCCTCCCTCACAAGGAATCCACTTACAATATTGATGTCAAATTTTCAGTGGTTTGTGTGTTTACAATTCGTCAAGTTCGTCATCGCTCTGCATGCCGCACCATACAAAATTTACGTTAGATGAATTATGCCCAAACACTGCAATTAAACTGCAAAAATACTTTTCGACATTTTTTAACCCCAGTTTATACCAATTATCTGGGTAAAAAACCGTGTCGGTTGAAAGAAGCAAACTAGCTTTTGTATCCAACAGCAGCCTAAGCCTAAGCAGCTCCGCTGGGCATCGGTGGTCGGTCACAACACTGGTAACCCATAAAAGTGCTGCATTTAATCAGGTGTTTTGAAAAGCACTGCTTTTTACCGCTCACCAGAAGTGACACTCTAAATGGACCGAATATGCTTTTTTACTGTTTACCGTCTGCGCTTGTTTAAACTTCAAATTTCTAAATGCTGCTGTTTTTTAGTGTTATTAAGTGTAGCATGATGCTCGCACGTGTACACGCGTGTACATATAATTCCGTGTTCTCTCTGGTGTTTCAAAAGCTTTCTAGACTTGCGTTAGTTGCAGCAAAAGTTTTTAACTGTGATTTATAATTCTCCAGTTGAGGAGAAAATTTATTGATTTTTTCTGTTCTTATTGTTCGAAGTGCTTTTTGTGGTCTATTATTATCAATTTTTTAGGTTCTGCGACTGAATGGGTTTGCAGACGTAAAAGGAAGCTAATTTCAGTCTATGTGTGGCAATTCAAAATCACCTAAGTGACTCAGCCGTATTTAGGGGACTCGAATCACTTTGCCAATTTTGAATTCCCGCCTCATGCATGAAATTGTTTACCTGGCTATGCACGCATTGAGTCTCTTGACCAAAATAAAAGCTCATAGTTTCATTTTGCTTCCAATCTTGTTCTTTTTACCTGCCTTGATTGAAACTTAAAATAGCAACGTTGTTGAAGACACTTGGAAAATAATTCGAGAAATGCTGATGCTGGAAATATGCTGAAATTTTTTTATCCTTTTACAATCTGTTTTCAGATTTGTATTTATTTTTCATGACGACTCAAGTCAACAACAGCACTATAAATAACAAAAGGAAATGGTTCGTGCTCCTTTTGTATGTGGCTATCGTCTTTTTTGCGTATTTTTCTGTGAGCAAATTGTACGAACAGATTACAACACGAAATGTTGAACGATTGAAAGCACTTCAGGTTCGTGTTTTGAAAAAGTTGTGCAGCGGATTCGCAAGTTTTCTGTCAAAAAAGAAACTTTTGAAAGAACATGACAGTTTCCAGACATTTGCGGACTGTTTAACGCAGGCCTTTAGACGCATGCGCTCCAAATTTGTGATCCAAAATTCCAAACTTATGGCTCGTATGCGTCACCAGCATGAAATATCTATTGAGCTGACATTTGCAACACTCATAGAATTTATGCCTTCTTTTTGTGTATTCAAGTTTCAGCTGAAAACATTGAAGTCCGCACCAATTTGCACAAAGTCATTTGTGGTTTTATAAACGTTGAATAAACGCAAATATAGCACCGTTATTCATGGCAGAACATAGCAATAGCTGATCCGCGATGTATGTTGTGGTAGTCAGCAACATTTTTCATTTTTTAAATCAACAAAATGTTCCAGAGCTATCAAAACGTTTGACCGACAACATTGAACTCATTTGAACAAAGCGTGACGGCCTTTTCCACGAGGACGACGTCCACATCAAAACCAACAGCAAACTCAGCGTTACCGTCAACAACAACACTAGCAATCACGGTTCGTATCCCGTTGAAATACGGTGTTTCCGACTGTTTGCAGTGTGAACAGTGGAAGATGCGTAATGTGGAGTCACTGGCGGCGGCTGATCACCTCATTCAACTGTACATCGACACGGTCAAGATGTCGGTCAGTGGATACGCGTTGAAGACGCCACGGCATGCGATGGGTACGTACGTTCAACGTTTGTACGTTTGTTCAATGTCGCGTCTTTAGCGTCTGTGACGGCTTTCGTCTACCGTTCTTCTACCGTCTACCGTTCGAACCTCGCTCCGGACAAGACACAATAGAGGAACTAAAGTGACCAACAACATCTAATGGTCTACTCCCTCCAGAACCGAGGGTAAATTGGGCTCGGGGCAGTATTGTCCGTTTCCGCCGGAGTTTTGTACCTTAGGGTTTCCGGAACCGACGCGCGAACAAATAAATAAAAAAAAAACGTTCAGTTGTATGTGTCAGATCGAGTTATGCACTGAAATAAAACATTATTCACGTTAATCTGTCCCGGTGTGTGTTTGACGTAAGTATGTATTCTTTTTGGCTCTGTGACTCGATTTGCGTGCCCGAAGAGCATAAAAAGCCAAATCATGCGGATGCGCGAGCGAGCGTCAGCGAGCGGACAGCGCATCACGCATTATATGAGCCGTTATCCTCTCGCGCGCGTTTTTCAAATTTGCTCGCTTCCTCCAGCGAGCATAGTATAAGCCACAAACTTGGTTCTGTGCACACGAAACGAACACCCAAAGTTGTGCTTGGAGCCGCGAAAAAAATTTTTATCCGACTACTTTTCATACGCTGTAGACACGAAAAACCTATTCTGAAAACAGTGTTACTTATTTTTCTATCTCTTTTTTTTTCTGGTATGTAATCAACATGTGTTCGCGCTTTCAGTTTTTACCTGCGACACGTTCACAGTCTAGCAAGAATGTTTCCTGGGGTAATTTCATCCGTAGATTTGGAAAAATGGGTTAATTTTTTGCCCCGACCACTTTTTTGGGTAAAAATTTGGGCATTTTTAAAAGTTCGCAGCGTTTTCACCGGGTTTCAAGTGTTCGCCCTTTCAATTTTTAGCTGGGACACTTTCACAGTTGAAGAAAAATGTTTCCTAGGGTAATTTCATCCGTAGATTTGGAAAAATGAGTTAATTTTTTGCCCCGACCCCTTTTTGGGGTAAAAATTGGGCTTTTTTGAAAGTTCGCAGGGTTGTCACCTGGTTTTAAGTGTTCGCCCTTTCAATTTTTAGCTGGGACACTTTCACAGTTGAACAAGAATTTTTCCTCGGGTAAATTCATCCGTAGATTTTGAAAATTTTGTTTATTTTTTGCCCGGGCATTTTTTGGGTCAAAATTGTGCATTTTTTGAAAATTCGTAGCATTTTGACTGGGTATCATTTTTTCAGTCTTACAAATTTTGTCTGAGCTACGAAAAATAGCAGAAATGTTTAGTCCGTAGGAATTCAATACGCTGATCACGGATTTTGGGATAGTTTTCTTACGTGAGCAACTCTAGATGCTGAATCGTGACGATTTCGGGCGAATCGGCCGTGGAAGTTGGCGAAATCGGTCCAGAAACGAAAAACAAGAAAAGGGTGTTTTCCAGGGTAATTCAATGCGCTGATCACGAATTTTGGGTTAGTTTTCTTACGCGAGCAACTCTAGATGCTGAATCGTGACGATTTCGGGCGAATCGGCCGTGGAAATTGGCGAAATCGGTCCAGAAACGAAAAACAAGAAAAGGGTGTTTTCCAGGGTAATTCAATGCGCTGATCACGAATTTTGGGTTAGTTTTCTTACGTGAGCAACTCTAGATGCTGAATCGTGACGATTTCGGGCGAATCGGCCGTGGAAGTTGGCGAAATCGGTCCAGAAACGAAAAACAAGAAAAGGGTGTTTTCCAGGGTAATTCAATGCGCTGATCACGAATTTTGGGTTAGTTTTCTTACGTGAGCAACTCTAGACGCTGAATCGTGACGATTTCGGGCGAATCGGGCGTGGAAGTTGGCGAAATCGGTCCAGAAACGAAAAACAAGAAAAGCGTGTTTTCCAGGGTAATTCAATGCGCTGATCACGGATTTTGGGTTAGTTTTCTTACGTGAGCAACTCTAGATGCTGAATCGTGACGATTTCGGGCGAATCGGCCGTGGAAGTTGGCGAAATCGGTCCAGAAACGAAAAACAAGAAAAGGGTGTTTTCCAGGGTAATTCAATGCGCTGATCACAGATTTTGGGTTAGTTTTCTTACGTGAGCAACTCTAGATGCTGAATCGTGACGATTTCGGGCGAATCGGCCGTGGAAGTTGGCGAAATCGGTCCAGAAACGAAAAACAAGAAAAGGGTGTTTTCCAGGGTAATTCAACGCGCTGATCACGGATTTTGGGTTAGTTTTCTTACGTGAGCAACTCTAGATGCTGAATCGTGACGATTTCGGGCGAATCGGCCGTGGAAGTTGGCGAAATCGGTCCAGAAACGAAAAACAAGAAAAGGGTGTTTTCCAGGGTAATTCAATGCGCTGATCACGAATTTTGGGTTAGTTTTCTTACGTGAGCAACTCTAGATGCTGAATCGTGACGATTTCGGGCGAATCGGCCGTGGAAGTTGGCGAAATTGGTCCAGGAACGAAAAACAAGAAAAGGGTGTTTTCCAGGGTAATTCAATCCGCTGATCACAAATTTTGGGTTAGTTTTCTTACGTGAGCAACTTTAGATACTGAATCGTGACGATTTCGGGCGAATCGGCCGTGGAAATTGGCGAAATCGGTCCAGAAATGAAAAACGAGAAAACGGTTTTTCCAGGGTAATTAATTCAATGTGCTGATCACGGATTTTGGGTTAGTTTTCTTGTATGAGCAACTCTAGATACTGAATCGTGACGATTTATGGTGAATCGGCCGTGGAATTTAGCGAAACCGGTCCAGAAATGAAAAACAAGAAAACGGTGTTTTCCATGGTAATTCATTACGCCGATCACGGCTTTTGGGTCAGTTTTTCTTTTGTGAGCGATTCTAGGTACTGAATCGTGACGATTTTGGGGAATCGGCCGTAGAAATGGCATAGGAGAAATCGGCCTAAAAACGAAAAATGAAAAACCTGAGTTGTCCGGGGTTTAGAAGAATGTGTGACCAACGAATTGTGATTTTGGTCCGACCTTCGGGGCTTATGTAAAAGTCAGAATATTATCTAAAAATGCGTGAGACGCATATAAAAGGAGGAATATGGCCTTGTGTAAGCAGTGAAAGACTTGGCTCGACAACGCTTTTCAAGTATCTGATGTGGTACACACGGATACAAGTACATAAGGGTCATATTTTTGCGCCGCGTTTGTTTGTTTTTTTTTTGAAGCACGCCCCCCACCGATTCCGGAAACCCGAAGGTACCAAACTCCGGTGGGATTGGGGAATGGACGGCTCACCATCCCGTGGAACCAATACCCTCGGCATGTGAGGGGGGCAGCCTCTAAGCCCCGCTCTGTCCTGGGGGCACCAGTGATCTTAGCCCGATTTCGGTTTCGGTGGCCTGCGGTCGCTATATCCCCGGAGGGCAGCGAATCCGAAAGTTTTCGTTTTCGTTTTCGTTTTGCTGAAAAGCGTAAAACTTTGAAGTTATTTTTTAATTGTTCTCTTCGATTTAATCTAAAATCACGCCATGTGCGAAATTCTGTAAATTCTGTGCAAAAACAGAAAAATTAGAGATTGCAAAACATTGTTGCATGTAGCTTTTTCGTTGTTGTTAACGTACGCACCGCTGTGTACACACCAGCACCAGTGACAAAAAGGAGTTGTCTTCCGTTGATTTTCACCTTTTTTACCGGTGTCACCTTCAACTAGTGTGGCAGGATAAACCGTCTGTCCCGTGAGTCATTGCCTTTGCCACAGGAGACCTTGCGTTCCGCAATGCTTCTGCGATACAATTTGTCCTGAACAAACCAGTGTCAGCGAGCTAAAGTCTGATTGTTATTTTAGTAGTTTTAGTGGTCGCTAAATGCCCGAAATCCGCAAATGTGAAAGGTCATTTGTCTACAATACAAAGTACGAGGGTTGCCATGTGCAACCGAAATCATAAATAAACGGCGCAAAAATATGACTCTTATGTACTTGTATCCGTGTGTACCACATCAGAGACTTGAAAAGCGTTGTCGAGCCAAGTCTTTCACTGCTTACACAAGGCCATATTCCTCCTTTTATATGCGTCTCACGCATTTTTAGATTCATATTTTGGGTTGTGATGGTAGAAAAGGTTGACAGAAGGTTTTTTCATGATAATGTCTTTATAAAAATTGTGGGGTCAAAAATGGGTGGAAAACGGAAATAATATCAGCGCCTGGCCCCTGGACAATGACAAAATGTAATGATATGGCGCAAATATTATTTCTGCGTTTTCGCCCATTTTTGACTTTACAATTTTTATAACAAGTTCGGAAAAATGCCCGAAGGGCATGAAAAAGACCAAATATTATTTCAGAATGACACAGATAGAAAAGTGTGACACAAGGATTTTCACAAAATCAAACATTTTATGAAACGTGTGTGAACTGGAAAGTTACAAACTGAAATAATATTTACGCCAATATCTTTTTAGTCATTCTCAAGGAAGGCACAATCTCTGTACGAATTTTATTTCACTTCATTTGATGCTGCAAAAAAATAATTTGCTGCTGTGAACATATACTCTTTTTATTTGTGAATACTGTATCACTTGCTTAATATGGTGTTTGCGGGCTGAACCCTTTTACGGTGAGTGTGGTCACAACCGGAGCCCAGTACCTTGAAATGACAAAAATAGATTGACGTAAATATTATTTTAGTTTGTAACTTTCCAGTTCACACACGTTTCATAAAATGCTTGATCTTGTGAAAATCCTTGTGTCACACTTTTCTATCTGTGTCATTCTGAAATAATATTTGGTCTTTTTCAGCCCTTCGGGCATTTTTCCGAACTTGTCTTTTTCTTTTTTATCTCAAAGAGTTTATAGGGTTTTAGCCTATCAGACGCAGCATAGTCGACTGCAATGGTTTCTGTTGCATTTGTACTCAGAGCAAGGATTTTTAGGAGCAAACCCTTCCGTAGACCCTTTTCAACCCAGGCACGGGTTAATATCAGTTTTTCGCTATTTTGCACCTAAACTATAGCCTATCAGACGCAGTATAGTTGACTACAATGGTTTCCGTTGCATTTGTAATCAGAACAACGTTTTTTAAGAGGAAACCCTTCACGGGGACCCTTTTCAACCCAGGCACGGGTTAATATCCGCTTTTTGTTATTTGGCACCTAACCTATAGCCTATCACACGCAGCACAGTCGATTACATGGATACCGTGGAATTTGAAATCAGAACAACGTTTTTTAAGAGTAAACCCTTTACGGGACCCTTTTCAACCCAGGCACGGGTTAATATCCGCTTTTTGTTATTTGGCACCTAAACTATAGCCTATCAGACGCAGCACAGTCGATTACATGGATACCGTGGAATTTGAAATCAGAACAACGTTTTTTAGGAGTAAACCCTTTACGGGGACCGTTTTCAACCCAGGCACGGGTTAATATCAGCTTTTTGCTATTTGGCACCTAAATTATAGCCTATCAGACGCAGCATAGACGATTACATGGATACCGTGGAATTTGAAATCAGAACAACGTTTTTTAGAAGGGAAACCTTTTACGGGGACCCTTTTCAACCCAGGCACGGGTTAAAATCAGTTTTTTACTATTTGGCACCTAAACTATAGCCTATCAGACGCAGCATGGTCGATTACATGGATACCGTGGAATATGAAATTAGAACAACGATTTTTAGCAGGAAACCCTTTACGGGGTCCATTTTTATACCCGGCACGGGTAAAAACAGTTTTTTTCACAATTCGGCACCTAGCCTATCAGACGCAGTATGGTCGATTACATAGGATACCGTACAATTTGGAATTCGAATTTGAACACAAGTTTAGATTTTTTGTGGACACCGAAACGGTCGACAACAACGACAACAACAACCTGAATTTTTTTTCGGTTTTTTTGTTCTGTAAAATCACAGAAGCAACCGATGTTTCATTTTTTGGTTTAGATGGATAGGGTATCGGGCCACCTTAGCACAGCAAATAGAATTTCTTGGTTTAGTCATTTGTCATGGATGTTATGTCATGGATGCTGCCGCGCGTCCCACGATTACCGTATTACCTCCAATAAACGCCCATGGGGGATAAATACGTCAGCGACTTTTAGAGGTGGGGGTTTATTGGTGAGGGGGGGGGGTACGCCGTTTGCACACGGCGATAGGAAAATGTTTCACGGAATTCAAAATTAGGCTACGGTGGAAACTTCGCCGTGTGCTGACGTTTTATGGATTTGGTTCGGGTTGTGCGGTTTTACCTTAGGGCGTGAAACTTTTGTGCCTTGGATCTTCCTGAAACGATGATAGCTACTTTTAATTCCGTGTCATGAATATCCGCTGCTGAGACAGCGCATGCACACCACTTGGAACGTTTTTCTTTAGCGTGCACTGCTGCATGCATTCACCAATTTCATCAATAATCTTGTATTTCTTCCGTTTTTTTGTGACATCGTTTTGTTTTGCATAATGGAAGTTTTGTGAATGTGTTGATGTGAACTGGCCGTGAGGCTTACAAATAAAACTTGACTTGACTTTGATTGCAGGCACGTCTATTCTGGCACGAGCAGTGGTCGTCGCACACCGGTCGGACAAGACCGTGTTCGTCGCAGACTCGTTCCAGGGTCTGCCGAAGGCCACGGTCACCGAGGACTCTGACCATTATTCAAAACTCACATATCTCGTTGTTCCGTTGGCTGAAGTGAAATCACACTTCGACCGCTATCACCTGCTCGATGAGAAAAAGGTCACTGAAATGTGTGTTGCACGAAAACGCCTTGATAAACGTGTACCGCATTATCCCTAGTTCGCTGAAACCGCTTGATAACGGAGTTACGAAATTCTGTGCGCTACCATTATAGTTTCGTCAATTGACGGTCTAAGAGTTTTCATAAATACCAATGTGAAACACATTATGAATCAACTGGAAGAAAAGAAGACGTTTTTTTTCAATTGACTGTTATCAAGAAAAATACAGGTGAAGTTCATCGAGGGTTTTTTCAACGTCTCAATGCGGGTGGCACGCCAGCAAATCAGCGCTCTGTCGGTGCTCAGGCTTGACGGCGACATGTATGAGTCGTGCTTTCATGTCATCACCAATCTTTATGATCGCTTGCAAATCGGCGGCTTCTTGATTGTCGATGACTGGGCAGATTTTCCGTGCAAGACCGCTGTGACGGTTTGTTCCGACTGTTTGCTAATGCCGTATTACCCCCATTAAACCCCCCCATTAATCCCCCCACCAATAAACCCCCACCCCCGACCAGTTTCCGAATAATCCCCTCACAAATAATTTCCCATGGGGGTTAATTGGAAACCTGTTTGAAACACATACTCAGCGAATTCAGTGGCTGAATGCAGTGACATTGGTGAAATTGTGCTTCCAAAGGCCCCAAAGGGATAAGTAATTTCATTACAAAAGGCTGTTACAAAAGGAAATCTCTGTGAAAAGTAGAAGTTTCTGCGACTTTCTTGCCTGCCCTGCCATGCAACGTATTTCTGCCATTTTTCAACAAACCCCCACCCCTAGAATTTTTTGTAAATAAACCCCCCCACCAATAATCCCCCCACCAATAATCCCCCCCACCAATAAACCCCCACCCCTAAAAGTCGCTGACGTATTAATGCCCCATGGGGGTTTATTGGGGGTAATACGGTAATGTAGTTTCATTCTTTTATGAACAGTTTTCAGCGCCAAGCTCGTGTTTTCGGTATGGTTCAATGCCACGTTTTTCAAAACGACTGTTTAGTTAGAATTTCTGCAGTTCTGTGAATAAATCAATAACTGCGCAATTGAACTGAGCTGCGTAAAACGCAGGAATTTCGCGATAAACTATCCATTGATGAAGAAATCGTACCGATTGACAAACTTGGTGTGTACTGGCGCAAACGAAGAATGGTAGAGTACGACCCTGTAAAGCTTTACAACGAATTGCTAATGCCGAAAAAGCTCAACAGATGATCGGCCGAACTGTTGCAGATTTGAAAGTAATTCTGTTGTTTGTTTGATTCTCCACAAAATTAAAGCTTGTTAGCGGTCTTGAGGCTTTGTGATACAAAGGTACATAATGTTCTGCCATGGTCCACGGATTATTAACGTTTCCAACCCTGATTGTTTCTGGTTTTTTTCGAGCTTTCCGACAAGCATTTCAACACAACAACATAAGCAAAGTTTGCTTCACCGAAGACAAACCAACAAATCATAACGTCGAAGAAATAAAAATAATTAATCACATCTTGTCACTGGCAAAAAAATGTTACGTAATTGAAATCGGTTGTATTTTTACTTGTTTATTGTGCAACTGAATGAATGTCTTTTCGATTCTGTCCATCAAGTGGGCTCTGATCACTGAAAATGGATTCATCATTGTCTGACGCGCTGTGGAATTGGGAATTCGATACGCACGCAAATGAAACGTCAGCATTCGAGTTCGATCCACCGTTTTTGCGCTGTAGCGCTGTTGGGCGTCACGTTCGTTTGTGCGGTTCTGATTGCATTCACTGATCTTCGTGAAACGCTCGACGTTGTGCACGATTTGCCGGAGCACTTTCGCGGGGCGAATGATCAGTTTACTCCTCGTGTCGGCTTTCGAGATTTCGGTTGTAGTCCATTTCTCGGCGAGCAACGTTTTTGCGAGTAACATTTTTGCAGTTTCAAAAGCGTCGATCGGCGGCACGCTGCGCGTTGGGTCGAGTGCAGCGGTGTGCTCGAACAGCCAGGCGCCCGTGCGGTTGAACGCTGCACGTTGCGGTTTCAAGGAACACAGACGGAGAAAATGATCGGCTGCGTTGCTCTCGCATGCTCATACATGCATGAACATCATTTCTCTGTGCACTTCAGTCGGTTGAAATTGATGTTTTCAAAATTTGATTGCAATACTGATTTGTCACCCTCATGGCTTGGTGAGGGGTGGGCCATGGCCTTAGACTCGTTGTCTGGTCGTCCGTCCGGGAGCCCCGCCGAGGGGTGTGTGGGCACTTAGCGACAGAAACAGTGATCGATGGCTGTCCCACTTGACAGCATTCTGTGCGCTTTTCCAGTTTACCCTGGCCAAAAACATCGCCTAAATTTGCTGCGTACTGTGACCGAAATAACTGCGAGCTGCAGTGGCTGCCCATTTTGTGGCTCCAATTTCAACCGTGTGCAAGCTCCTTGAAACAGCCAGCTCCTGGATCGTTGAGGCGCGCGCCGCGCACGAAGTCCAGCAGAAAGTTGCGTCGATTCAGTGCCGGCTCGCGAAACATGATGAACTCGTCCCAGTCAGCACGCAGCACAAACGCCGCTGCGCCGCTGAGCCGCAGATGGCAGTCGTTGATTTGCAGATGCTGCATCGCACGGAACGGAGTGCTCGCGGGCGGCCACACGGACGGCAGAATCGTGAAGAAACTGCGTGGTGGCAAACAATCATGAGCGATGCTCACCGCTCGTGGCCTGGTGGTAGCGCGTTAGACTCGTTGTCTGTCGTTCGGGGGATCGAGCCCTGCCGAACGGTGTATAGGCACTTAATGACAGAGAAAACCCGATGGGCACCCTACTCTGGCGTCCTGTACGGTTTTCAGGGTTAGACATGGCTAAAAGCATCACTTAAAATCCCAACAACGATCAAAAGTTTTTATGAAACTGCTTGCGAAGCAACAAAGCGAGAAACGGTTTTTTTAAACACTCGATTTTTGTTGGTTCTGAACAAGATTTGCTGTAATACTCGTCAGACATGAGGACGGTGCACTCTGTTATGTTGCATAGACTCGCGTTGTAGATAGTACACACTATCTTTATAATACGACTTCGCCCATTTTTCAGCTCACCCCTGTTTTCGATAGAATTCAAAGACTCGATCGACGTGCTCTGACGCAGAGTCTTTGTACACCCAAACGTGCGACACGCCCGCCCATTTGCAGTACTCAGCAAACATCAGCACACGCCACCACTCCGCATAGCCACTGTGCACCTGCTTTACACACGCGTGCACTGTTGTTTCCGAGGGCTCTGCAAAATCGATCCATCGATAGCTTATTTACATTTGAAGGCGCGTTTTGTAGATTCTCTAATATGGAACAGTCAGTTCTCAATAGGTCGTCTGGTCAGTGTGCCACTTGGCCAGTTGCTCAATTAGCTAACTAGTTGTTCAGTTGCCCAGTTGGCCGGTAGCCCAATTGTCCAATTGTCCAGATACTCAGTTGGCCAGGTTCACGGTAAGACAGCTTGCCAGTTGTCCCATTTACCAATTACCTGGCTGTCCAGTTTGCTAGTAGACCAATTGTCCTATTTGCCAATTGCCCAGTTAAGTGGACAATTGGACAAATGGATCACTGGCCGAACAACTGCACAACAGGTAAATGGTCAAACCGGGTAACTGGCCAGTGGGCAAGTTGGACAATTGCCCAATAAGTCAGTTGGCCAATTGCCCACGGGTCAGCTGGCTAGTTGAACTGGACGGCAAACGCGGCAACTGACCAACTCTCGGCAACTAGACAACTAGACTGAGCAAGTGGACAACTGTGTGAGGCCGTGGACCAATGTCTGAGAGAACGCAGCATGCACGTACAGTATATGAAACGCTATCGTTCCACACCAACCAACAGTGTTCACAGTGACAATTGGCAGCTCACAGTTGTGCGTCTTATTGCCGTGCAACGACGTGATGTTGCTGCCAGTGATGCCAAGTTCGGCGTGCGGTCGAAAGCTCACTCTCACTCGATACTGGGCTTTGTGCTCCGTTGATGATGAGAGTGCGTCTGCTGTGCTTTTACTGACCACACAAAACACAAACTGACTGTACTGCAGCGAGTCTAGTCGGGCGCCCGGATGCGAGGCTCGTGTGCCTTCGGTCAGTTCAAGGCGGCCGCGTATCTATAAAGTGGCATTCTAGGCAGATGTTGCAGTTTGATGCGAGTGGTTCAGTAAAGTGTGTTTGCTTGAACCTGTCATTTTCTGCAGAATTAAGTTAAACTGAAAAGAACGTTGTGGCACCCGTTCTTTATTCTTTCGCGAGCTGTGTCTTCTTCGAAAAAAATAACAGGTTTAAACAGCACTTATCAAGAAATATGTTCCACAAAGAAGCAAATGTTTTACAACGAAAAAAAAGTTTTTGCTATCATGGTGTGCCTGTGTTTGAGCGAATTTGGCTGCATTTCCGCTATCATCGGTTTGGCTGTAATTTCTGAGAATGACGTCACAAAAGACGGCGTAGTTTGGTTGCAGCCGCAGCAGATGCATGCCAAACAGTAGAATTTTCAGTGCTGGTCTTGGTTCGTGTCGCGGGTCAAAGTAGGCTGGACCGGGATGGAACAGAAACGAGTCGAAAGATCGGCATTGCCACGCGAACACGGACGTGAACACATTGGAATTGGAATGGCTTTTTGTCGCGGGCGTTGTAGTCGCGGTTTTAATAGTTTGCTGGCGAATGTCACGTGATGACAGTGTGTTTTGATTTTGTATCAGATTAAATGAAACGATTACAACATAGATGGTGATTCCGATGATCAAAAATCGGCAATGGTATGACAAACATACAAGTAGCATACCTATGATTTTTTTAAACTGAAAAGCAGCCACAAAACGTTTTTATTATTTCTTTGCATTACGTAGTTCTGAAAAGTAAAATTTATGGGATGCTGCATTTTTGCACACCATTTTGGCAATATTTAGTCGTGCGCATTTGTGCCACACCTGACGTTTTATTGCGACATTGTGTGCATGTTTCCGTGTATTGTGAAAAGGTGGGATTTTTCATGTTTTGTAACGTTTCTCATTTACAAGTGTGCACTTTGGTTCACTTAATTGCAATTTTAGGCGGATCATTCACAGAAACCAATCTGCCCATCGCTTCTGTTTTGTTTTGTTACCAAGTTACACATTCGTCAAAAATTGAACATACATGTTGCTTCCTGAACTATTCAGTTTTTCCTGTTGAACCATTGCTCTCTGGAAAGGTTTTCCAGTCCCTGAACAAACTGTTTTCTAAATACATGTATCTTCAAGCGAAAAAAACAATGGACGCTTTGCCCTATCCAGCGTTCGTTCAATTGGTGGCACATCTCGATAACTACCGGTACAAGATGGACTTGCGACAGGTAGGTGCAGTGGGCTCGTTTAAACCTGTCATTTTTTGTAGAAGACAGAGCATGCAAAACTTTGAATCACAGCAGAAGAAAAAATGGAATTTGGCTGGGTTTGTTGAAATCAAACACTCCATTTGTGGCTAAATGTGTTTTCTTGCAACTTCGATCCCGTTCTATCTTTTTTTGCTAACTCTGTATTCTGCAAAAAAATGACAGGTTTAAACGAACATGCGTTACTAAAACCCTAAAAAACATCCTACACCTTCAAAATAATTTTCGTTTCCGTCCGAAATGTTTATCGAAAGTCTAAAAGGAGTAACTCAACTCACCATTTCTGATAAAATATTGACCGTTTCTGATCAGACAAAAAGTTCAGAAACGGTAACGAAAACGTGTAATACCAGTCGCACTTCGCTGCTCTAAAAATCTGCAGTAACGTGAACAACATTGCTTGTAGCTGATTGTTTTGGTTTTCGAACAAAGGTGTGTCGTCGATTCAACGACTGGGTGCACAGCAAGCGAGTCTGGCGCCATTTGCGCTCGGTCGAAGTGTTGGCACTGCCCGAATACGGCCGTTTGAACGGCATCAAAATCCACAAGGAGCGTCTGCCGTGGCACATTCGCTTTCTCTGGCCGCTGCTGACGCGCCTGCAGCAGTGCTCGATTGAGATTGTCGCTGGCGCCGATGGGGACGGCAGCCTTGCGCCACTGCTGCTGTCTGCCAGTCGCGGCGTCTCCATCAGTCGTCTGCGCTGCGGCACGTTTCGCTTGATGGACGAGTTTGTGCGGCAGCACCGTCGTACGTTGACCGCGCTGGAACTGACCGAGTGCAACGACACGAACGGCGCCGCTGATTGGTCGGACGCTCCGTTGTTTCGCACGCTGATGCACTGCGACAAACTGCACCAGTTGTCACTGCCGAACATGATGATTGTGCGCGATCACACACCCGATGCTGCTGCTGCTGCCGATCACTCGCCGCCGCAACAACGGTCGGCCAACATTGAACAGCTGCTGCGTGACCGGCCGATGACGAAATTGGTCGTGCCCTACAACGAACTGCCGGCGTCGCGCTGGCCGCCGCTGCTGAACGCGGTGCGAGCGAACACTCTGCGACATTTGCAAATCGCCGTCTCCGCCGCAGACGTCGCCGGCGATCCGGCGGCCGAGTTCTGGCGCAAACTGCAGCGCAGCCGTCTCGAGTCACTCCGTACACTGCACCTGCACGTCTGCGTCAGCACGCCGAACGTGCACTGGGTGAAACCGTTGCCAGAACGTTTGCCTGGTGTTGTTCAGTTTCAAATTGAATTTGAACCACCGTCACTGTTTGACGACAACGTCAACTTTACGCCGGATGCCGTTTGTGAAGTCGTCGATCATTGCTTGACGGTTGCGAACAATAATCAGGAGACGCAGGCATTTGATAGGGACGATTCGGTCAGCAGAACGCTTGCGATGCGACTGCCGCTGCACGAACGTGATTTTGTGGCAACGAGAACAAAGTTGTCAAACATTGGCCATGTTTATGCAACGATGAAGAGAGACACCGGCGTCGTGGTGAATGGACTGTGTTCGGTGTGGACGGTACGCCCAAAATGCGGCGCCGCTGAAAACGTGAAGGTTGTGCAGCTGGTTGTTCCAAGGTGATCCATCCAATTGTTTGATTGTCGTTTGAAACGCTTCTTTACATTTCACGTCATCTCTGAACTTATTCTTAGGCTCACTTTATTTCACAATTATGGGTATGTACATTTGCACTTGAACGAGCAATAATGAATACGTGTATTACCGTACAAAATATAAACGCATCATTTGAGTATCTGAGAGTGTAAGACCCAATCACATGCAGTCATCGTATGCAACAAAGACTGTTCAGGCCAACGTTGCCGTTTATTTTCTAGGAAAATCCAAAACGAACGTACAATGTGAATAAACTTCATAACAAACGCAGAGCAGGATAATAAACGGTAGTAATTTCATTGAAAATTACTATAGTTTATTTTGGTCCTGAGACTCAATGCGGGAATTCAGGACGGAATGTGGAACAGTTTCACGCATGACGCGGAAATTTAAAGTTTGTAAAGTGATCCGAATCCTTTAAATAGGACCGATCACTAAGGCTATTTTGAATTGCCTCATAACAATTAATTGAAATTAGTTTCTTTTCCACGTCTGCAAACGGATTGAGTCGGCAGAACCTGAAAAATTGATAATATCATACCTATATATACTGTAAATGCAACTGTTATGGTAAACCACGAAGCATCAGTGAGTTCAAAACAACAACACCGCCGCGAACTGCGACACGGGACGCTTCAGTGGCTCGTGCAGCAGCAGTGTCCGATTGTGGATCCAGTCATAATACTCGACCAGGTCGGTGGGCTCCTGTTGGTCGCCGTAGAGGCCGCCAACGACCAGCGGCGAGCCATTCCAGACGACCATCTCGTGGAAGATGCGTGGCTTCGTCAGCGGCGCCATCGGATACCATTTGTTCGTGCGAATGTTGTAGCCGGCGCACAGCGCCAACTTGGGCCCACCGCATGTGAAGATCTGTGTATCGTGTTACATTGCTGATTTCTTTTGTGGCCACGTGTGTGTGGTCTTGAAGTTGCAATGGGGTGTCATCAAAACCTGCATGTGAATCGGCACCGGCTGTTATGCAATTTGTCGAGCCGAATCTTAGATGGGGAACTCGAGCCGTCTCTTGCGGCTCTTGCATGATAGAGCCGGTTGTTGCGTTATGTAAGATATGGTTAACTGAAAACGATAGCTGCTTCTAGCAAGAGCAAGAGACGGTTCTCGCGTCATGTGAGAGCTGTTTCAAAAACCCAAAAGCTGGGCTTTATGAGCATCGGGAAGCGAGTGTCAGAGAGACACCGACTGTCAGATTTCGGTTGACCAACGGAAGGCCCTACTTTTGTACTGGAGGCCGAAGAAACGACCTGAGAGGCGCACGAATTTTTTTTAAAAACACACTAAATAAAATCTCCGAACGGGAGTCCGGCGTCCGTTCCGTCAGGGTATCCTGCCCGCCGCGGTGTTGTGTCCGGCGTGGTGTTCGGATATAAAAGTAAACTCATCAGCAGGGCGTGGGTTTTTTATGTACAGTGTAGGTATCTACTTTTTCCGAAACAGGACACCGGACACCACATTGGATTATGCTTTTGGATTATGTAGTCATATTGTGATTGTTATAATTATCTAAAAATGCGGGAGACGCATATAAAAGGAGGAATATGGCCTTGTGTAAGCAGTGAAAGACTTGGCTCGACAACGCTTTTCAAGTCTCTGATGTGGTACACACGGATACAAGTACATAAGAGTCATATTTTTGCGCCGCGTTTGTTGTTTAAAAGCTTGCTGAAAAGCGTAAAAACTTTGAAGTTATCTAGATATTTTTCAATTGTCCTCTTCAGTTTAGTCTAAAATCACATCATGTGCGAAATTCTGTACAGCATGGCCGAATAAATGAGGCAGTCCATCAAGGCGGGATTAGTCGCTGACTAGGAGTTGTCTTTTTCAAAAATGCCAACATAATTTCCAATCATGTGTGCAAGGGAAAAAGAATGAACAGAATAATACGGATAATCCATTAGTTTAAAAAAACGCGTCAAATTTGGCATACAATTTGGTTTCTGAACTTCTTTTTCTTTCATTCAAAATTCGCGCGCTCCTTGCACCCTGAAAAAAACTGCCATGTTTAATCGGCTATACTGTAAATTCTGTGCAAAAAACAGAAACATCAGAGATTGCAAAACATTGCTGCATGTAGCTTTATAGTTGTTGCTGACGTACGCACCGCTGTGCATACAGCAGCACCAGTGCAAAAAGTGTTGTCTTCCGTTGATTTTCACCCTTTTTACCAAACTCTTGTGACAGGATAAACCGGTGAGTCATTGCCTTTGCCACAGAAGGACACCTTGCGTTCCCAATGCCTCTGCAATACACTTTGTGCAAACCAGTGTCAGCGATCTAAAGTCTGATCGTTATTTTAGTAGTTTTAGAGGTCGCTAAAAGCTAGAAAAAAGCAAATGTGAAAGTTTCATTTGTCTACAATGTACGAGGGTTGCCACTTCCAACCGAAATAAAAAATAAACGGCGCAAAAATATGACTCTTATGTACTTGTATCCGTGTGTACCACATCAGAGACTTGAAAAGCGTTGTCGAGCCAAGTCTTTCACTGCTTACACAAGGCCATATTCCTCCTTTTATATGCGTCTCCCGCATTTTTAGATAATATTCTGACTTTTACATAAGCCCCAAAGGTCGGACCAAAATCACAATACGTTGGTCACACATTCTTCTAAACCCCGGACAACTCAGGTTTTTCATTTTTCGTTTTCAGGCCAATTTCGTCTATGCTATTTTTACGGCCGATTTGCCCAAAATCGTCACGATTCAGTACCTAGAATTGCTCACATAAGAAAACTGACCCAAAAGCCGTGATCGGCGCAATGAATTACCATGGAAAACACCGATTTCTTGTTTTTCATTTCTGGACCGGTTTCACTAAATTCCACTGCCGATTCGCCCCAAATCGTCACGATTCTGTAACTAGAGTTGCTCACTTGAAAAAACTAACACAAAATCCGTGATCAGCGCATTGAATTACCCTGGAAAACACCCTTTTCTTATTTTTCGTTTCTGGACCGATTTCGCCAATTTCCACGGCCGATTCGCCCGAAATCGTCACGGTTCAGCATCTAGAGTAGCTCACGTAAGAAAACTAACCAAAATCCGTGATCACCGCATTGAATTACCCTGGAAAACATCTTTTTCTCGTTTTTCGTATCCGGATTGATTTCGCCAATTTCCACGACCGATTCGCCCGAAATCGTCACGATTCAGTATCTAGAGTTGCTCACATAAGAAAACTAATCAAAAATCCGTGATCAGCGCATTGAATTACCATGGAAAACACCCTTTTCTTGTTTTTCGTTTCTGGACCGATTTTGCCAATTTCCACGGCCGATTCGCCCGAAATCGTCACGATTCAGCATCTAGAGTTGCTCACGTAAGAAAACTAACCCAATATCCGTGATCAGCGCATTGAATTACCCTGGAAAACATTTTTTCCTTGTTCTTCGTTTTTGGACCGATTTCGCCGATTTCCACGGCCGATTCGCCCGACATCGTCACGATTCAGCATCTAGAGTTGCTTGCATAAAAAACTAACCCAAAATTCGTAATCAGCGCATTGAATTACCCTGGAAAACACCCTTTTCTTGTTTTTCGTTTCTGGACCGATTTCGCCAATTTCGACGGCCGATTCGCCCGAAATCGTCACGATTCGGTATCTAGAGTTACTCACGTAAGAAAACTAACCCAAAATCCGTGATCAGCGCATTGAATTACTCTGGAAAACACCCTTTTCTTGTTTTTCGTTTCTGGACCGATTTCGCCAATTTCGACGGCCGATTCGCCCGAAATCGTCACGATTCGGTATCTAGAGTTGCTCACATAAGAAAACTAACCCAAAATCCGTGATCAGCGCATTGAATTACACTGGAAAACATAGTTTTCTTGTTTTTCATTTCTGGACCGATTTCGCCGATTTCCACGGCCGATTCGCCGGAAATCGTCACGATTCAGCATCTAGAGTTGCTCACGTAAGAAAACTAATCCAAAATCCGTGATCAGCGCATTGAATTACTACGGACTAGACCTTTTTCCTATTATTTTTCGTAGCTCAGACAAAATTTGTAAGAGTGAAAACTGATACCGTATTACCCCCAATAAACCCCCATGGGGGATTAATACGTCAGCGACTTTTAGGGGTGGGGGTTTATTGGTGGGGGGGGGGTTAATTGGTGGGCGGGTTTATTATACAAAAATTTCTAGGGGTGGGGTTTTGTTGAAAAATGGCAAAAAATACCTTGCATGGCAGGCAAATTTTGCAGAAACTTCTACTTTTCACAGAGATTTCCTCTTTGTAACAGCCTTTTCCAATTTTACCCCCCCTGCATTCAGCCACTTAATTAGCTGGGTATGTCTTTCAAACAGGTTTCCCATTTCCCCCCGGGGGGGTTATTTGGGGGGGGGGGGGATTATTTGGAAACTGGTCGGGGGGGTGGGGGTTTAATGGTGGGGGGGGGTTTAATGGGGGTAATACGGTACTCAGTCAAAATGCTACGAACTTTCAAAAATGCACAATTTTAACTCAAAAAAGTGCCCGGGCAAAAAAATAAACTAAATTTTCAGAAAATACGGATGAAATTACCCTAGGAAACATTTTTGTTCAACTGTGAAAGTGTCCCAGCTAAAAATTGAAAGGGCGAACACTTGAAACCAGGTAAAAACCCTTCGATTTTTGAAAAATGCCCATTTTTTACCCAAAAAATGGGTCAGGGCAAAAAATTAACCCAATTTTCAAAATCTCCAGGTGAAATTACCCCAGGAAACATTTTTGTTTGACTGTGAAAGTGTCGCAGGTAAAAATTGAAAGGGCGAACACATATGATTACATACCAGAAAAAAAAAATAGAAACAAAAATAAGTAACATAAATTTCAGAATAGGTTTTTCGTGTCTACAGCGTATGAAAAGTTGTCCGATAAAAATTTTTTCGCGGCTCCAAGCACAACTTTGGGTGTTCGTTTCGTGTGCACAGGAGCAGGTTTGTAGCTTATACTATGCTCGCTGGACGCAGCGAGCAAATTTGAAAAAAGCGCGCGAGGGGATAACGGCTCATATTATGCGTGATGCGCTGTCCGCTCGCTGGCGCTCGCTCGCGCATCCGCATGATAAAAACGTGTTGTTTCACAAACATGAGCGCCCAGTGCAACTGCAGCGTGGTCACGCGTGTCGTACGGCATGTCAGCGCCCTTGAACCAAGCGTTGCGACTCGAGTCGTAGATGGCCAACGTGTTACTGAGACCAGGCTGCCCGCCGAACAGGTACATGCGATTCTGACCAGCATGTGAGTGATATGATCGTTGTGTTGGTTAAACAGTGAACGAAAAAGTGCAACCAGTATCTGCTGCTGCTAATGGCAAAACGTGCAGCACAAAACAGCACAAAAAATTAACAAAAAAGCAAGAGCCGAACCTTGACGGCGACGGCGGCGTGGTGTCCGCGTCCTTTGGCCATGCGCTTCACCTCGTGCGACCACTCGTTCCTCTTCGTGTCGTACTTCTCGCACGTTCGCAAGTAAATGTCCCACTTTGCGAAGTAGCCGCCGCAGACGTACACGTGGTCGCCGAGTGCGACGGCCGTGTAGAACTCGCGTTCACGCAGCATCAGCTGGCCGATCTGCGTGTCGTTCGTCTCGCCGTCGATGATGCTCAGCTCACGGCCAGACAGCACGTACGCACGGTTGCCGACCACTGCAGCCTCCGGCGGGTACTCGGTCAGCTGCCATATTTGCACAGTTTGTTTGTTTAAACCTGTCACTTTTAGAGCACAATACAGAGCTCGCGAAAGAAATCAAGAACAGCATCGGAGTAGCGAGACAGCATATTTCGCCACACAATGGGACGCTTGATATAAAACCAACATGAAAGACGTTTTTTAGTGAACTAGCTGGACTCTCAATGTGACAAATTGATGATTTTTACCTGAATATCAGCGGCTAGCACCTGGTTGCTCGTGGGTGTGTAGACCTGCACGAGCGAGTTAGCACCAGCGGCCTCTGCGCCGTCGCCACCAAGCAGCAGAATCCTCGGCGCTGCCCTCGTCAGTGTAACAAGCGCTAATAGATCAACCAGCCTCCTCATGAACATGAACCGTTTTTCACAAAGAAGCATGCTGAACCAATTGGCAGATACAGTTCGTTCCGCGGCAACAGTACTTTCTATTGTTTCAATAATATGCGCGTTTTTCAATTATGCTATAATATAAACAACAATTATTTCGTTGCTAATTAGACGTGACCGCAGCACTGCTGTAGTCGTGTATGTGAAATTGTCAGCGTTCATCAATCAACACCCACAGCGCTCCACAAATTTATTGCACTTTTTTTCATGGGCAGAAGTCGAACAGTAAAAAAACTGTTTCAAATGTGTTTCGGTCGGTCAGACATACATACATAGGAAAACGATTGTGTGAGAATTTATGCGTCGCCAACTACAAATATATTCGTTGTTTTTATACGAATTCACTGTCAGGTTTCTGTACTGTTCTCTTCTTCCTTTCAACAACTGATAACCTTTTTCTTGTAGGTCACAACAGTCAATGATCGCATGGAAGTAGGCGTGAAACGAAAAAGCTTGCGCGCGAAAAAAATCAGTCAATAAAATTATGATGAAAGCACGGGTCGTGAGGTCGCCGGTGCATGAATTCGCAGCAAGGATGGTAGAAAGTGAAAACTTTTTAGCAGCAAAAAATTTAAAACATGTATAATGTCCGATGATTGTCCACTTTCGCATAGTTGACTACTTTTACTTTTTTTCAACAATTTGAAAGTGGAAACTTTTTAGCAAACCACAGTGAAGTTTTCACAAAATTCAAGAAAGAGGTCAGACGAGCAACATAATGGTGACATGAAACTTGTCACACTTGTCGGCCAGCGAAACTAATGCTCAAGAAAAAAAAACAGAATTCGTTTAGATGTGAAAAAGATGTATGGTCACACGACTCGGCTGAATTTCGAAGTTTCGCAGATAAACAAGACATTTTCATTTTGTATTTATAAACCAGGACGAACAGCAGCAAAAGGAAATAAATCTGTCTGACGTTTGGTATTTTTGATGCACAAAACTACTTTTCCACGTCACGCTGTCCAACTCAGAAATGTGATATTATTGTTATTATTGAATTTTTATTCGCAAACTGCATTCCGAAATTTTTACTCGCAAACAACTTGCACACAAATGGTGTTGACTGAAGTAGTTGTACTTGCAATAAAAAAAAACGTTAAAGAAGAAATGATGACGTTTGTGGAAGTTCATAGTCAAGTAAACACCAAGCATTCATATGCATGTGTTCATATGCACATGCACATGCAACAACTGAAAAACTATGCCTCTATATTTTTATTGAAAACAAAACATTTTTCTAATTTTTTGTCACCTGTGTCACTGTTGTTTCTGACTAACCGTTGACTTCACGCCATGAGAGAACGAAGTCCAGTTTCAAAAACAACAGCAGAGATCTTTCAGATCCTTAAAAAAGGCACGATTGCAGTGTCAAATTGGGCAAAACAGAATCACCATACAAATTCTTAAAATGCTGCCTTGTTTTTTCAAATTGATGTTATCACAAGTTGACGGAACTTGATTAGACGACAATATGTGATTAGCCCTTTGGTGTGATGGTTCAGCGCTGGTTGAATCCAACTCGTTTCGAATACCCGGCCTCAAGCGCCGATGCGGGGTTGGGGGGGTAAGTGGGATCCCCGATCGCCTGCTAGTGGGTGCACCGGATGCTAATCGGTTTATGGGGGAGGGTGCCACCCACCCACGGTGGGTGCCGAGTCGAGGGGTCCCCACGGGGGAGGGCCCGGGTTTAGGGGTGTGTGTCACGGGGCTTGGGCTTGGACTTGGGCCTGGGCTTGGACTTAGGCTTAGGCTTAGGCTTACGCAATCCCTTTTTGTTCCAAACTTAGCGATTTTTGTCGTAGTCTGAGTTGCTTGGCTTAATAACACGACAAACATTCAAACTAACAAGAAATAAAAACATACTTGTTTTGTCGTTCGAGTCGATGGTTCGGTCTCGACCTTGTGCTAAGACGGGGATGTTGAAACGATTTGTGCTCGACATTCACTAAACAGATTCAAACCTGGCAATTCGCATGAAAATTTAACGAAAGGTCACTTGCACAAACAAACATCACAAACAACAGAATCATCCATGAGAGATAAACCAACATGAGACAAAACAAAAAACTTCGATCACAGCCGTATTAGTTGTAAATGCAAAATACGACGCAATCATAAATTGTAAATTATACTTAAATCTCACGGAAACAATCTAACGAAACAAAAATTGAATCTTAATATTGATGAAACAAGACACAATCGCAACAAAAAATACATTTTCCACTGTCTAATAAAGGTGTTGTGCAATAACAAAATTACGGTTAATACCGGAGCAATGAAGAAGTTTTGTCCTAAGACTTCGCAAGCCTTAATTGGAGAAAATCGTGGAGTGTGTGTGATCGTGTCAAGATGCACAGATGACTTGACGCAATCATTGCCGTTCTCCGTGGTTATAACATTCAATGGGTTTAATGTTCAATTAAATTCAATGGGTAAATTCAGTATTCGACCGTGTTTCATGCTTTTAGAGACATTTTCATTAAAAATTCTTGACCATCAGGAAAGATCGTGTCCACCTCCAAGTTGTCGTTACAGTACTCCGTGGCAGATAGTTCACATTATTACAAATGGTCTACGCAACACACAAAGTTCTGGTCTATTGGGTGACCGGTGCTGGATGAATATCCTTTAGGTTTAGGCCTAGCTGGATAGATCAGCGGAATGCATCAGCGACTGGATAGTGGCGGGTTGACACACGTTGACGAGGCCAGCGTACAACGCGTTAAAGTGAAGACAGCTAAAGTGAAGACAAACATACCGGCTTGAAATTCGATCAATTCTGATCTGATGATTCTGATGATGTCGCGACGACACGACACGAACCAGCAACCAGACAACGTAGCGCTTGCAAACGGAGCAGCTCGGACGCTCTGCGAGGTGAATCGTCACCTTATCTGCATCGGAAATGGTAAGCCAAGCTTTGGGACGCTCAAAAACTTTATCGCAGATGTTGTCGAAGCCTAAAATCAGTCGACAAAACGGTCCAAAATCGACTGCTGACGGTTTTACGAGGTAATATCAACGAAAATTTTTGTTGAACTTTCGAAAAATTGTGCCAAAATAGAGGTTTTCAGAGCATATTACAGAGAAATTTTTCGATTTTTTTGAAAAAAATCGGCATTTTTGTTTTTTAATCACTTTAAAAAAAATTCGATTTTTGTTTAACAAACATTAAAAAAATTCGATTTTTGTTTAACAAACAATCTAGGCTCACGACAATTCGGTTGGCACGTTTTATGATATTACGCTCCAGTTAACTCACGCTCCACAATTGGATGTTCTCGGACATTGCTAAAACGGACCTAAACCTAAAAACCAAACCTAAGCCTAATCTTAAGTAAAAACTGTTCCTAACCTAATCCTGACCTAAGCCAAGCCTTTTTAAGAAAGTAGGAATGAAAATAACTGCGTTTTGAGCGAGTTTTTGTTGAGCGCGGAGTGTGTGCACGCGCGCCAGTGGATCATGAGCAATGAGCAATGCGGATGAGGGATGCGGGGGCTGGAGCTTCTTTTTTAAAACGCACGCGCACCTCGCATCCGCATGCTCATGCTCATGATCCACTAGCGCGCGTGCACACGCTCCGGCCCCAACAAGAACTTGTTCAAAACGCAATTGTTCTGACCTCTTCCTTCTTCAAAAGGCTTGGCTTAGGTTAGGATTCGGTTAGGATTATGTTAGGCTTAGAATTAGGCTTTAGGATTAGGATTTAGAACTAGGTCCGTTTTAGCAATGTCCGACAACGAGTGTGTCGGTTTTTAGAAAACGTGCGCCTACAACTTTAAACGGCGCAGCGCAGCTCCCCTCCCGTCTTGATAGATCAGGCAACATAAGAAAATTGGACTACGACTGGGAGTTTTTTCTGTTTGGCTAGGTTTTTCCTTTGTTTCTGCTTGTTTTTTGCATTTTTATTCAATGGATTGAAGCAGAAAACTCGTTCTTTGTTTTTTTACCATTCATGTCCACGACGACGACGGCATTGCATTTCTGATTGCATTGCAGTCCCAGTGCAGGTGAAATTTTATCCGGTTAATTGGTTGTGTGGTCAATGTCAACTTGTCAATAAATTTGTGGCTGAGCTGATCAAACACAACACACACGGCGAAAGTCAGAAGAGGAAGATCGACAGAAAGCAGCCACAACAAGATTTGAAAAGTGTTTAATTTTTGCACAGACTCAAATTTTAAATGCAAATATATATAAATTGATCGAAGTTGACAGCGATTCATATTCCGAAGATCGAATCGAAGAATACAAATTGAAACAACTTTTCAGTCTAACAATTAAAAACTGTTGTGGAAATTGGAAAATGAGCATTGTCTCAGGTAGCGTGTTTGTTGATTGATTCAACGCCTGCCGACTCAATGCCTGTATTTCAATTCACAATCAAATTCGAAACGCCAATATGGTGTCAATGAAAAACAACAAATCTTGAACAAAATAACAAATCTGCCAAACGGCAAATAAACTGGAATTCAATCGCATCGGTGCCTTTTGTATCGCGTCGGCAGAGTCGCGTGACAGGTCAGCTGACAAGCACAAGACACATGTCGTGAAACGCACAAACAGCCAACACACAACTTCGCCCAGATCTCGATTTCCTCGGCCGATTTTGACGATCGACGGCTCAATCAACTCATCAGAACATCCGGAACACAATGATCTGTCGTATGTTGTTTGTTTCATTCAACATCGGTTGGAGTGCAATAAAAAAATTCTGAAAAAACAACACACGAATTTATTGTGATTTTTTTCGATTTGCAAAAAACCGTGGGTAAAAATCAACCAGAAACGACACATCGTGTTCTGGATGCTCTGCTGAGTTGATTGACCCATCGATCGTCGAAATCGGTCAAGCACAACGCCGGTAGTGCTGCGTGACAGGTCGGCGCACGCACGCGACACACGTTGAGACGCGCCGACTGTCAACAAAAACCGTCAACCAGCTCATGATTACCCTGGCCAACTTTAGTCTTTAATGATCCTTGACTCAGTCATCTCAGCAGAATATTCGGAACACAATGAGGTGTGGTTTGTGGTTGGGCTTCACGGTTCTCTGAAAATCCCAGAAATCACAAATCACAATAAATTGGGTGTGTTGTGTTTTTTCATAAATTTTTTTATTGCACACCAACAAATGCTGAAAGAAACAAAAACCAACAACATTTTCACTATTTGGCCGTGTTCCAATTCGTCTTTTGGTACGTACGGTCTTTTGTCTATGATTTAAAGGCTCGCGAAGCCTAAAGGCCCATTCATGCAAGCGCGCGCTGACGCGCGCTGACGAGCTTCATCATGAATGATGAAGCGACGTGAAGTGAAGCCCTGCTTTGTTTTGGGAATTTTATCCATTCACGGACGCGCGCGCTGAAGCGCGCTGACGCGCTTCATCATGAATGATGAAGCGGCCTGAAGTGAAGCTGCGTCAGCCGCTGCGGCTTTTTAGGTTTTTTGCCCATTCACGAACGCGCGCGCTGAAGCGCGCTGACGAGCTTCATCGTGAATGATGAAATGAAGCTGCGTCAGCCGCTGCGGCTTTTGATGTCCGGACCCCAAATGCCGCAGCGGCTTGTCTGAAAAATTAAACGTATTTGCATAATTTCTGCGCTTTCAATTGTGATAGATGCAGACCAAAAAGGGAATGAATTTAATTGTGGTATAATTAAATTAATTGAGGAATACAGTAAGTTTTATTGTGCTGCGTTTGTGAAAGAAACCAATAGATAAAAACGATAAAAACAACTGGGCTAAGACGGGTTTCGAACTTTGGCCTCTGTGCTGACAGGCACAACACGTTACCACTGCACTATAATAATTGACAGGCGGGAAGCTCTCTAGGTGTGTGTTTATTAATGTCGTTCAGTTTTATCGTTTCGTGCTGTTGTCTGTGTTGTCTCCGTACGTGCTGTTTAGTACACACTATATACCGCTTCGATTCGTTGTTTTTGCCGTTTCAGTGAATGTTTTGATCTTTTGATTTGTGCAACATTCACTAATCATGTGCTGCCGTTGATGAATCTTTTTTGCAATGCTCTACACCGTGGCAACGCTAAAAAAGGAAAAAGGTTTCACGCCAAACCGCAGTTGAAGGAAACAATCACTTCACATCACGGTGTGGGGTACCGATGTGCGCAGCCCTCAACACCGGTGTGCAGGCCGCAAGAAATTTATGCGGCGGCACTGTTTCGACACGGGTTTGAGGGCTGTGCACCACTTTGAGGGCTGTGCACCATTTTGAGGGCTGTGCACCACTTTGAGGGCTGTGCACCACTTTGAGGGCTGTGCACCACTTTGAGGGCTGTGCACCACTTTGAGGGCTGTGCACCACTTTGAGGGCTGTGCACCACTTTGAGGGCTGTGCACCACTTTGAGGGCTGTGCACCACTTTGAGGGCTGTGCACCACTTTGAGGGCTGTGCACCACTTTGAGGGCTGTGCACCACTTTGAGGGCTGTGCACCACTTTGAGGGCTGTGCACCACTTTGAGGGCTGTGCACCATTTTGAGGACTATGCACCATTTGCAAGCAACGTGCAAGCAAATTGCATCCTAGAATGTCCAGTCAAAATGCAGAAATCGTACAAAATTGTTCATAAAAAACTGTATTTTGCGGTGTAGCTTTCAAAGTTTTTCTTCACTTCGAACGTCCATTTCACAATTTTTCAATAAATACCCCCCCCCCCCCCCCCCCCCCACCCCCCCCCCCCCCTGCGCCTAAGATCAGAAAACTTTTGGTGTGAAACCATAAAAACAGTACAAAAAAGCATTCTGAATGAATTTGGCCCTTTTTGCAGTTTGCAAGGCAGCCGGTGTAATGAAGCAAAGCTTGTTCTTGCGGGCTGCACACCGGTTTTAAGGGCTGCGCAAATCAGTACCCCAAACCGTCGCACGGGTACAGTTCACATAAATTTCACATAAATTTCTTGCACTACTTTTCTGCTTTGTTGAGTATTCGTATTCTCACTGTCATACAATAAATACTGTTCAGAATCTGTCAGAAAAGTACTAAATGATTTAACAAAAAAGTCTTGCAACATTTGTGAAAGATTGTCACTGACAGCAACAATCAGCGATTTTGCACACACAAATTTGATGTCCGGACATCAAATGCCGCAGCGGCTGACGCAGCTTCATTTCATCATTCATGATAGCGCACTTCAGCGCGCGTCAGCGCTTCAGCGCGCGCGTTCGTGAATGGGCAAAAAACCTAAAAAGCCGCAGCGGCTGACGCAGCTTCATTTCTTCATTCACGATGAAGCTCGTCAGCGCGCTTCAGCGCGCGCGTCCGTGAATACGCATGTGCTCCAAAACTGAAGCGCGCTGACGCACGCTGAAGCGCGCTGTTTTTTTGCTTCGTGAATGTGTAGCAAAGTGAAGCGCGTCAGCGCGTTTCAGCGCGCTTCAACCTCCATGAATGGCGCTTAAAGTTCCTTCAAATAAAGGCTTGCGAAACCTCAGGTTACCTTAAAAAGAGGCCTGCGAAGCCTTTTGAATCTGAAAAGTTCGAGCAAAGTTCAAAGTTGAACACGCGCTCAATAAATAATTTGGCTGCGGTCTCACGGCATGTGCGGTATTTTGGCTCCACACGCAGTTTTGGGGGGGCGCCTGGATTTTTTTGAATCTATCTCTATCTGAGAAGTTTTTTACGGCTCAGCTATTATCTATCAGAAAATTAAAACAGGTTTAAAGAAACACACATACACACACACACACACACTACACTGCAGCGTCTGGATAAAAAAACAGGCTGACCATGAATCTTTTCTTAACCCAATAAACCCACTTCAAAATGAAACAAAATAAAAAGCTCGGCTCGCTCACCCCAGCAACGCAACTGCGGTCGGTGTTGCGCTTTGCTTTGATCGTCGTTATTAGAAGCTTCAATAATCAATTGTTTCTCTGTCA
>JASANC010002801.1:0-29250 GCA_030248135.1 Theristus sp. LFF4_11 | reverse complement strand
CAGACAAAAATTGACAGGGCGAACACTTGTAACGGCGTAAAATCCTTCAAAACTTAAAAATGCCCAATTTGCACCCCAAATAAGGAGTCGGGAGAGCAAAAATTAACTCAATTTTCAAAATCTCCGGATGAAATTACCCCAGGAAATATTTTTCTTCAATCTGTGAACAACTTCGGGCTAAAAATTGAAAGGGCGAACACCCCAACCAACACCGTGAAATCGCTTCGAAATTTAGAAAAATGCCCAAATTTTTCCCCAAAAAAGGGGTCGGGGCAAAAAATTAACCAATTTTCCAAAATCTCCGGATGAAATTACCCCAGGAACCATTCTTGTTCGACTGTGAAAGTGTCGCAGGTAAAAATTGAAAGGGCGAACACATGTTGATGACACTACTGAAAAAAAATAACAGATAGAAAAATAAGTAACACTGTTTTCAGAATAGGTTTTTCGTGTCTACAGCGTATGAAAAGTTGTCCGATAAAAATTTTTTCGCGGCTCCAAGCACAACTTTGGGTGTTCGTTTCGTGTGCACAGAACCAAGTTTGTGGCTTATACTATGCTCGCTGGAGGAAGCGAGCAAATTTGAAAAACGCGCGCGAGAGGATAACGGCTCATATAATGCGTGATGCGCTGTCCGCTCGCTGACGCTCGCTCGCGCATCCGCATGATTTCCACGGCCGATTCGCCCGAAATCGTAACGACTTTAGTTAGTTACCTGCTATTCCTTTAATTTTTAAAAGAAATAAAGGTCAAATTTAAACTCTCCGTTGTTGGTTACCCCTAGAAACTTTTTGATTTATCAAATAACGGTTTGTTCCATGCGCAGAAAGCGCAAATACACTTCAAAATGAGCATTTTCCTTCATGTTGTATAAAAAAGCAAAATTTAAGCCTTCAGAAGCATCAGAAAAAAAATGAATGCGAAATTTAAAAATCCCGAACATTTTTACCCTAGGAAATGTTTTTATCACAACAGTTCGAATTTTCTTTATATCACTGAAACTGCGAACACATTTTATGACATAATCGAAAAAAAGGGGTTTAGAAGAATAATTTTTTTTTCACGTTCAGAATTGATAAAATACGCACACAGCGTGTGTAGAAGATCACCTCGAAAAAATTTCTCGTGCACACAGTGTATCTGTGGATTGTCTGCCTGTGTGCCGCAGAAAAAAATCTCAGCTCCTTTTATGTTCACAGAGCGAGGCAAAGCAAGTTTGGAATTTTAGCGCGAGCGGTTGACGGGCCATATTATGCCGCATCCGCTGTCCGCTGCGCTGCGCTTCGCTCGCGAATGGGCATGATTCAAAGAGTTTTTTCTAACTCTATAATGCTTGATACTATGGGGTAAAGACGGGAACTGCAATATGGAAACCTTCATAAATCGTAATCAGCACCTCGAATAACCTTATACTACCGGTTTTAGCCTGTTATGTTTCCATTATCACTAAACTACAGCAGAATATCTTGAAAACATGAAAAATCAATAAATGTTGTTGAATGCTAACAGTTGAATTAGCTGTAACAAATACCGTATTACCCCCATTAAACCCCCCCCCCCACCATTAATCCCCCCCACCTATAAACCTGGGGGTTAATCATGCCCATTCGCGAGCGAAGCGGAGCGGAGCGGACAGCGGATGCAGGCATAATATGGCCCGTGGTTCGTTCGCGCTAAAATTCCAAAGTTACTGTGCCTCGAATTGTGAACATAAAAGGAGCTGAGAATTTTTTCTCCTGCACACAGGTAGATAATCCATAGGTACGCTGTGTGCACCAGAAATTTTTTCGTGGTGATCTTCTACACACGCTGTTTTCCTGTGGTAATTCCATCCGGAGATTTTGAAAATTGAGTTAATTTTTTCCTCTGACCCTTATTTGGGGCAAAATTTGGGCATTTTTAAGTTTTGAAGGATTTTACGCCGTTACAAGTGTTCTCCCTGTCAATTTTTGTCTGAAGTTTTCCATAACCTAACAAAAAATTTTCCTGGGGTAATTCCATCCGGAGATTTTAGAAATTGGGTTAATTTTTTGCCCCGACCTTGTTTTTGAGTAAAAATTGGGCATTTTTAAAAACTCGCACGGTTTTCACCTGGTTTTAAGTGTTCGCCCTTTCAATTTTTGTCTGAAGTTGTTCCATAACCGAACAAAAAAGTTTCCTGAGGTAATTTCATCTGTAGATTTTGAAAATTTAGTTATTTTTTTTGCTCCAACCTTTATTTGGGTAAAAAATTGGGCATTTTTAAAGGTTCGTAGGTTTTGACCTGGTTACATGTGTTCGCGCTTTCAATTTTTACCTGCGGCATTTTCACAGTCGAACAAAAATGTTTCCTGGGGTAATTCCATCCGGAGAATTTGGAAATTAATTTAATTTTTTGCCCCGTGTGAGCATCTCTAGATACTGAATCGTGACGATTTCGGGCGAATCGGCCGTGGAAATTGGCGAAATCGGTCCGGAAACGAAAAACAAGAAAAGGGTGTTTTCCAGGGTAATTCAATGCGCTGATCACGGATTTTGGGTTAGTTTTCTTACGTGAGCAACTCTAGATGCTGAATCGTGACGATTTCGGGCGAATCGGCCGTGGAAATTGGCGAAATCGGTCCAGAAACGAAAAACAAGAAAAGGGTGTTTTCGAGGGTAATTCAATGCGCTGATCACGGATTTTGGGTTAGTTTTCTTACGTGAGCAACTCTAGATGCTGAATCGTGACGATTTCGGGCGAATCGGCCGTGGAAATTGGCGAAATCGGTCCAGAAACGAAAAACAAGAAACGGGTGTTTTCCAGGGTAATTCAATGCGCTGATCACGGATTTTGGGCTAGTTTTTTACGTGAGCAACTCTAGATGCTGAATCGTGACGATTTCGGGCGAATCGGCCGTGGAAATTGGCGAAATCGGTCCAGAAACGAAAAACAAGAAAAGGGTGTTTTCCAGTGTAATTCAATGCGCTGATCACGGATTTTGGGTTAGTTTTCTTACGTGAGCAACTCCTGATGTTGAATCGTGACGATTTCGGGCGAATCGGCCGTGGAAATTGGCGAAATCGGTCCAGAAACGAAAAACAAGAAAAAGGTGTTTTCCATGGTAATTCAATGCGTTGATCACGGATTTTTGGTTAGTTTTTTATGAGAGCAACTCTAGATACTGAATCGTGACGATTAGGGGCGAATCGGCCGTGGAAATTGGCGAAATTGGTCCAGAAACGAAAAACAAGAAAAAGGTGTTTTCCATGGTAATTCAATGCGTTGATCACGGATTTTTGGTTAGTTTTTTTATGTGAGCAACTCTAGATACTAAATCGTGACGATTTCGGGCGAATCGGCCGTGGAAATTGGCGTAAACGGTCCAAAAACGAAAAACAAGAAAAGGGTGTTTTCCAGGGTAATTCAATGCGCTGATCACGGATTTTGGGTTAGTTTTCTTACATGAGCAACTCTAGATGCTGAATCGTGACGATTTCGGGCGAATCGGCCGTGGAAATTAGCGAAATCGGTCTGAAAATTAAAAACAAGAAAACTGTGTTTCCAAGGTAATTCAATGCGCTGATCACGGATTTTTTGCTCGTTTTCTTGTGTGAGCAACTCTAGATGCTCAATCGTGACGATTTCGGGCGAATCGCCCGTGGAATTTAGCAAAATTGGTCCAGAAATGAAAAACAAGAAAACGGTGTTTTCCATGGTAATTCATTGCGCCGATCACGGCTTTTGGGTCAGTTTTCTTATGGGAGCAATTCTAGGTACTGAATCGTGACGATTTTGGGCGAATCGGCCGTAGAAATAGCATAGGCGAAATCGGCCTAAAAACGAAAAATGAAAAACCTGAGTTGTCCGTGGTTTAGAAGAATGTGTGACCAACGTATTGTGATTTTGGTCCGACCTTCTGGGCTTATGTAAAAGTCAGAATATTATCTAAAAATGCGGGAGACGCATATAAAAGGAGGAATATGGCCTTGTGTAAGCAGTGAAAGACTTGGCTCGACAACGCTTTTCAAGTCTCTGATGTGGTACACACGGATACAAGTACATAAGAGTCATATTTTTGCGCCGTTTATTCTTTATTTCGGTTACACATGGCAACCCTCGTACATTGTAGACAAATAAAACTTTCACATTTGCTTTTTTCTAGCATTTAGCGACCCCTAAAACCACTAAAATAACGATCAGACTTCAGATCGCTGACACTGGTTCGCGTGTATCGCAGAGGCATTGGGGAACGCAAGGTCTCCTTCTGTGGCAAAGGCAATGACTCACCGGTTTATCCTGTCAGTTTGGTAAAAAAAGGTGAAAATCAACGGAAGACAACACTTTTTGCACTGGTGCTGCTGTGTGCATACTACAGCGGTGCGTACGTTGGCAACAACGATAAAGCTACATGCAGCAATGTTTTTGCACAGAATTTACAGAATTTCGCACATGATGTTGTGATTTTAGACTAAACTGAAGAGGACAATTGAAAAATAACTTCAAAGTTTTTACGCTTTTCAGCAAGCTTTTAAACAACAAACGCGGCGCAAAAATATGACTCTCATGTACTTGTATCCGTGTGTACCACATCAGAGACTTGAAAAGCGTTGTCGAGCCAAGTCTTTCACTGCTTACACAAGGCCATATTCCTCCTTTTATATGCGTCTCCCGCATTTTTAGATAATTGGCGAAATCGGTCCAGAAATGAAAAACGAGAAAACGGTTTTTCCAGGGTAATTCAATGTGCTGATCACGGATTTTGGGTTAGTTTTCTTGTATGAGCAACTCTAGATACTGAATCGTGACGATTTATGGTGAATCGGCCGTGGAATTTAGCGAAACCGGTCCAGAAATGAAAAACAAGAAAACGGTGTTTTCCATGGTAATTCATTACGCCGATCACGGCTTTTGGGTCAGTTTTTCTTTTGTGAGCGATTCTAGGTACTGAATCGTGACGATTTTGGGGAATCGGCCGTAGAAATGGCATAGGAGAAATCGGCCTAAAAAACGAAAAATGAAAAACCTAAGTTGACCGGGGTTTAGAAGAATGTGTGACCAACGAATTGTGATTTTGGTCCGACCTTCGGGGCTTATGTAAAAGTCAGAATATTATCTAAAAATGCGTGAGACGCATATAAAAGAAGGAATATGGCCTTGTGTAAGCAGTGAAAGACTTGGCTCGACAACGCTTTTCAAGTCTCTGATGTGGTACACACGGATACAAGTACATAAGGGTCATATTTTTGCGCCGCGTTTGTTTGTTTTTTTTGAAGCACGCCCCCCACCGATTCCGGAAACCCGAAGGTACCAAACTCCGGTGGGATTGGGGAATGGACGGCTCACCATCCCGTGGAACCAATACCCTCGGCATGTGAGGGGGGCAGCCTCTAAGCCCCGCTCTGTCCTGGGGGCACCAGTGATCTTAGCCCGATTTCGGTTTCGGTGGCCTGCGGTCGCTATATCCCCGGAGGGCAGCGAATCCGAAGGTTTTCGTTTTCGTTTTCGTTTTGCTGAAAAGCGTAAAACTTTGAAGTTATTTTTTAATTGTTCTCTTCGATTTAATCTAAAATCACGCCATGTGCGAAATTCTGTAAATTCTGTGCAAAAACAGAAAAATTAGAGATTGCAAAACATTGTTGCATGTAGCTTTTTCGTTGTTGTTAACGTACGCACCGCTGTGTACACACCAGCACCAGTGACAAAAAGGAGTTGTCTTCCGTTGATTTTCACCTTTTTTACCGGTGTCACCTTCAACTAGTGTGGCAGGATAAACCGTCTGTCCCGTGAGTCATTGCCTTTGCCACAGGAGACCTTGCGTTCCGCAATGCTTCTGCGATACAATTTGTCCTGAACAAACCAGTGTCAGCGAGCTAAAGTCTGATTGTTATTTTAGTAGTTTTAGTGGTCGCTAAATGCCCGAAATCCGCAAATGTGAAAGGTCATTTGTCTACAATACAAAGCACGAGGGTTGCCATGTGCAACCGAAATCATAAATAAACGCGCAAAAATATGACTCTTATGTACTTGTATCCGTGTGTACCACATCAGAGACTTGAAAAGCGTTGTCGAGCCAAGTCTTTCACTGCTTACACAAGGCCATATTCCTTCTTTTATATGCGTCTCACGCATTTTTAGATAATATTCTGTTCATGTAAGCGCTTTTTCATTCCAAGCAAACTAAAAATTCCGGTTAAAGCTCTGAGATAAGCCCGAAACGAGGCCTTAAAATTCACGCGCCGATCGGTCTTTTTGTTTCGAACCTTTAGTTGGGATTGGGGCCTTTTTTCGCGCGTCCTTCGGACTTCTGTTTGGCATGTTTGTACAAAAATGGTCTTTTTAGACAAAAATGGAATTGGTTACAAATACGATTGCCTGCTCATGGATGTTGGCAGTGCGTTTTGAGCAAAACGAATCAGTGGCTGTGAAAAAGTTCTTGGAATCGCCGCTAAAATGCTTTGCGAAGGAACAAGCGTTCGGAGCCGACAAGGTATAGCATATTTACCGATAAACAAACGTGTCAAACCTAACTGACGTCAGGTATGTGTGCATGCTTTGAAATGTCCGTTTTTGTCATGCCCAAACTTCATGGAGTTTTTTGGTTAATTCATTTTGTCCTGAAGGGATAACAACATAACACAACGTTTCACCTGATTGAGGATTGAGAACTATCGTGTATAATCACACAGTCACTTTCAGTTGTTTTTTGATTGCCCCGCCGCTGCTTGGTTTGCATTACATTGTATACCGTGAGGTCGCGTGGGTTGCAAAAATTTTTAATGGAGAAAAAAAACCCAAAAGCTTTGCTATTTGCCTGCAGTTTTTTTGTATTTTCCCCGTTGCAGCTACACTGTAAAATCGCGTTCATGTGTCAGTGCAGAACCTTTCAATGGAGGGAGATGAGGGAAACATGACTTGGCTACTAAATTTTTAAACACTCGTGTTATGATACATACCGTATTACCCCTATTAAAACCCCCCCCCCCCACCATTAATCCCCCCCCCCACCAATAAACCCCACCCCCCCCCCGACTAGTTTCCGAATAATCCCCCCACAAATAATCCCCCATGGGGGATAATTGGAGACCTGTTTGAAACACATACCCAGCGAATTCAGTGGCTGGTTGCAGTGAAAATGATGAAATTGTGCTACCAAAGGCCCCCAAATAGGTGAGTTAATAGTAATTTCATTACAAAAGGCTGTTATAAAAGGAAATTTCTATGTAGAGTAGAAGTTTCTGCGACTTTCTTGCCTGCCATGCAATGTATTTTTGCCATTTTTCAACAATGCCCCCTCCCCTAGAATTTTTTTGTAAATAAACCCCCCCCCCACCAATAATCCCCCCCACCAATAAACCCCCACCCCTAAAAGTCGCGGACGTATTAATCCCCCATGGGGGTTTATTGGGGGTAATACGGTACATGTTACCGTATTACCTCTATTAAACCCCCATGGGGGTTTATTTCTTCAGCGACTTCTGGGGGTGGGGGTTTATTTTTGGGGGGGGGGATTATTTTTGGGGGGGGTTTATTTGGAAACCATTTTTAGGGGTGGGCAAAATGGCAAAAATACCTTCCATGGCAGGAAGGAAGTCGCAGAAACTTCTACTTTTCACAGAGATTTCCTTTTGTAACAGCCTTTTGTAATGAAATTACCGCCAACTCATCCCTTTGGGGCCTTTGGTAGCACAATTTCACCAATGTCACTGCATTCAGCCACTGAATTCGCTAGGTATGTGTTTCAAACAGGTTTCTAATAAACCCCCATGGGGGTTTATTTTTGGGGGGGATTATTTGGAAACTTGTCGAGGGGGTGGGGGTTTATTTTTGGGGGGGGGTTTAATTTTGGGGGGGGGTTTAATAGAGGTAATACGGTATGTACACATTAACTCGCTATTAAAATCGCGTTAGAGTGCGGAGAACAACAAACTAAACGCATGGTGTGTTTAGTCGCAAACCTAATAGTTACGGTATGGCCGATTAAACATGGCAGCTTTTTTCAGGGTTCAAGGAGCGCGCGAATTTTGAATGTCAGAAAAAAGACGTTCAGAAACCAAATTGTGTGCCAAATTTGATGCGTTTTTTTAAACTAACTGATTATCCGCGCTATTCTGTTCATTCTTTTTCCGTTGCACACATGACTGGGAATTATGTTCGCATTATTGAAAAAGACAACTCCTACTCTGCGCCTGATCCCGCCTTGGTGGACTGCCTCATTTATTCGGTCATACTGTACATTTTCCCCAGAAATTGAAATTCGAGAACGGCTGTGACGGCACTGATCGCACGCACAATCGGTGTCGATATGCGCATATGGTCATACACGACACAACGACGACAAAAGTGATTAAAACGATTCGTGTGTTTCTGTGTTGTTGCAATACAAATAAATGCAACACGCAACCGTTCCGTGGAATCGATGTGAAGAAAACGCCAACGTTACCGGTAATGTCCAGTGCACATCTCGTGCGACGGTGTGGTAGAACATGGTGCGGCCACTGCAACGGAGCACTGACACTTACAGCAAGGTGCCGGTCGGTCAATGGTCATCTATAAACCCGGACACTTTCCCACGCCTGTATAAACACTCACGTTATGTACAGAGTGTGCGCATCAACACGCAAATGTTTATTAAATGTTTTGAACTCATTGAACAATAATCTGTCTAATTCTTTTGTTTTTTTATAGTACTGTATGACCGAGTAAACATGGCAGCTTTTTTCAGCGTGCAAGGAGCGCGCGAAATTTAAATTTAAAAAAGATGGTCAGAAACTTGGCGAATATCTTATCATTTTTGAGAAAGGCAACTGTGCACACAAACAGAACATCCAAAGTTGTGTTTGGAGCCGCGAAAAAAATTTTATCGGACAACCTTTCACACGCTGTAGACACGAATAACCTAGTCTGAAATTTATGTTACTTGTGTTCAACGGACATCATTTGTCCCTCTGATTTGGAGAACACATTAACTAATAAGACAATGATTTTTTCTCCATTTTCTTTTTACCTCAGCAATTTTCACTTTTGCGTTGATCCAAAGAAAATTTGTTTCCAATGATACAAAAGGAATCAATGATGATTTGCAAATGTAAAGACAGATCAATTTTAATTTAAATCATGATCGGAAAAAGAAACATATAGTTTTCTTTTCATTAGCCACCAATTTATTCACTCTGAACAATTAAGCATGAGCAAGTTAGGTCGCCGGGTGGCAATAACTGTGTTCGATATTCGGAATATAAAACAGCGGAAGACATGCACATGTACATGAAGAAATAGATTAGAATATTTCTTAAGTCCAAACATATGCGTGCATGCGCACACCCGGTAGAAAATACGTCATAAGTTGCAAGCTGTTACCAACAGGCAACAAAAATGTGTGAAACGCGCTTCACATACAATTGATCACCATCATAAACACCACGTGAAATACGATTATGTTTATGACCATCATAAACACCATGTGCTTGTGCATTCGTGAGCAATCGCGTGTTGTAATTGCTCATGGAATGCCCTGGCGTGGTGTGCTGGCTGCCGCAACACGGCGCTGGTGACAGCGCTATTATACTCCACCACTCCGTCGCACGGATATTGTCCAGAAACAGTATGCTTTGTTTGTAAATGGAACAAATTTGCTCTCGCCCGCTATATCCTGAAAGGCAGTTTTTAGAAATAAAGAAGTTTCAAGTTTTCGTCTAAATTTCACAGCTGCCGCAAGATGGAATTTGGACGACGGGTACCAAGGAAGACCCTGTGCTGCCGGCGTCTGTGTGCAAAACCAGCAACAGCAGCAGTAGTGACTTGGCAAACCCGTGCAGCAGCAGGCAGTGGTGTGTGAGAAAGATTGGGACAGGTGAGCGAACTGGGGCACAATAAAGTGCGTGTGTGCACTTCTGTGGTTTTATTAGAGGTTTATTTGATGTACTTCTGTAGTTTTATTAGAGGTTTGTTTGAAAAAATCGGAAAAACTGTTGTCATTTGGTTTTCATTCTTTTGTTTTGTTTGAGTGTGTAATTAACCAAGCATTTACAGCAAGCCGTTGCACGCTGATATGGGCAAAACATTTTACGCGGCATTTAGGACCGTTTGTTAGTCAATAATTACAAACGAACACTGATTTTTAAGCAATCCGGTATTTTTGCCCATGTTTCCAGCCCACGCACGGCTTATAAACATAGAAAAATTTTGTGACTAGGGTTTTACGGTATTTGCAGGCAACCTCAAGACAGAGTACGAATGCGACAGCTTAACAGAGAGAATGTGTCCATCCAAGCGGCAGGAGTATTTTGACGGCAACTGGCAGCTGTTTGATGGAGATCAGATGAAGGATTGGTCGGTCGCAAAGCGGGCTCGCTACGCGTTTGTGACGTGGACGTTTTGCTCGCGGGAACCGATTGCGAACAAGGTTCAAAAAATTGTGTCATTTGTCTACAAGTTCGGAAAATGCCCGAAGGGCATGAAAAAGACCAAATATTATTTCAGAATGACTCAGATAGAAAAGTGTGACACAAGGATTTTTCACAAGATCAAACATTTTATGAAACACTGGAAAGTTACAAACTGACATAATATTTACGCCAATATCTTTTTTGTCATTCTCAAGGAAGGCACAATCTCTGTACGAATTTTATCTCACTTCATTTGATGCTGCAAAAAAATAATTTGCTGCTGTGAACATATACTCTTTTTATTTGTGAATACTGTATTAAATAACTTGCTTAATATGATGTTTGCGGGCTGAACTCTTTTACGGTGAGTGTGGTCACAACCGGAGCCCAGTGTTTTGAAATAACAAAAATAGATTGACGTAAATATTATTTTAGTTTGTAACTTTCCAGTTCAACCACGTTTCATAAAGTGTTTGATCTTGTAAAAAATCCTTGTGTCACACTTTTCTATCTGTGTCATTCTGAAATAATATTTGGTCTTTTTCATGCCCTTCGGGCATTTTTCCGAACTTGTCTTTTTCTTTCATATCTCAAAGAGTTTATAGGGTTTTAGCCTATCAGACGCAGCATATGGTCAACTGCAATGGTTTCTGTTGCATTTGTACTTAGAGCAAGGATTTTTAGGAGCAAAACCTTCCGTAGACCTTTTTCAACCCAGGCACGGGTTAATATTAGTTTTTTGCTATTTTGCACCTAAACTACAGCCTATCAGACGCAGCATAGTTGACTACAATGGTTGCCGTTGCATTTGTAATCAGAACAACGTTTTTTAGGAGGAAACCCTTCACGGTGACCCTTTTCAACCCAGGCACGGGTTAATATCCGCTTTTTGTTATTTGGCACCTAAGCTATAGCCTATCAGACGCAGAATAGTCGATTACATGGATACCATGGAATTTGAATTCAGAACAACGTTTTTCAGGAGGAAACCCTTTACGGGGACCCTTTTCAACCCAGCCACGGGTTAATATCAGCTTTTTGCTATTTGGCACCTAAACTATAGCCTATCAGACGCAGCATAGTCGATTACATGGATACCGTGGAATTCGAAATCAGAACAACGTTTTTTAGGAGGAAGCCCTTTTCAACCCAGGCACGGGTTAATATCAGCTTTTTGCTATTTGGCACCTAAACTGTAGCCTATCAGACGCAGCATAGTCGATTACATGGATACAGTGGAATTTGAAATCAGAACAACTTTTTTAGGAGGAAACCCTTTACGGGGACCCTTTTCAACCCAGGCACGGGTTAATATCAGCTTTTTGCTGTTTGGCACTTAAACTATAGTCTATCAGACGCAGCATAGTCGATTACATAGATACCGTGGAATTTGAAATCAGAACAACGTTTTTTGGAGGAAACCCTTCACGGAGACCCTTTTTATACCAGGCACGGGTAAAAACAGTACCTTTTTCAATCCCGGCACAGGTAAAAAACAATTTTTCGCAATTCGGCACTTAACCTATCAGACGCAGCATGGTCGATTACATGGATGCCAATGAATATGAAATTAGAACAACGATTTTTAGCAGGAAACCCTTCACGGGAACCCTTTTATACCCGGCACGGATAAAAACAGTTTTTTTCACAATTCGGCACCTAGCCTATCAGACGCAGCATGGTCGATTACATAGGATACCGTACAATGTGGAATTCGAACTTGAACACAAGTTTAGATTTTTTGTGGACACCGAAACGGTCGACAACAACGACAACAACAACAACGACAACTACAACAACGACAAAAACAACCTGAATTTTTTTCGTTTTTTTTTGTTCTGTAAAATCACAGAAGCAACCGATGTTTCATTTTTTGGTTTGGATGGATAGGGTATCGGGCCAACTCAGCACAGAAAATAGAATTTCTTGGTTTAGTCATTTATCATGAATGTTATGGTCGATTGAAATTTCAAAATATTCGCAATGAGCTTTCTGAAATACAGGAATATTGTGGGACTGCGCTGCCGCGCGTCCCACGAGTAATTGTTTATATTACTCAAGCATGAGATCAAGTATGTATAAAGACACGACGCTCTCTGTTTTATCTCAGTAGTGTTGCGCAGTCACAAACAAACACACATGTTAGGTCTACAACTGTTTTGAGTCGCAGAACCAAAACAACAGATAACAGTTTAAACACCGTCTTCAAACTGCTCCATTAATTGGATTTTCTCGGAAATACACTACATATGCCGGGCAGTAGCACGGGTTTGTCGGAATTCGGCTAGAAAAGCGCACGCCATATTTTTTGGGATTTTTTTCTGAATCGTCTGAAATACTATAAATACCTTTTCCGTTGATTTTAGAAACGAGAAAACTTTCAGACAAAGGTCTGCTGTTGCCGAGAGCCCGTGTGCGGTGCCGAACTCGACGGGCCACTCTCAACATTTCAACGGCGCCCCACTGCCGCAACACGAAACAAAAACCGAGCACAGTTCGAACTGAACAAAGTGCGCGCCAAACGTGGCGACTCGGACCACCATCATAACAGGGTGCTGCAGCCGCATGATATTGAACGGCTGAACGCTATGATCCTGAAAGAGAAGCAGAAATATGAAAATTGCACGGTACTGATTTTTTTGAGTTGCTTGCTTCTACTGCACCCTTTCAAAAACAAAAGGTGTCCGAGCTGTTCTGGTCTATTCTGCAGGGTTGTAGTAGCGGAGGGAAAAATCTTCTAGCTTTCTATTTGGGCCCTACTTAAGTCTTAAAATTTTCAAACAGCAATCAATTTTTTAATCCAAAATATTTTTTCATGTATCCAAAGTCTTGTAATCCAAAGCCCACAACTAAAAACATCCGTCGCTTATAGTTGTGATCAGAGAACAAAAAATGTACGCGGATTTTTTTTGCTTTTCCCCAACTGCCTAAAGATGATAACGTGACCTATTTCTCAAGCACTAATCTGAGAATAGCACAATACAACCCCGGTTGCAACAAGGCGGATGCATGGAGAACTGAGCACGACAGCATTCCAAAGGTATGTGACAAAAGAACCATTTACAGTGCCCAACGGAATCGAAGTATTACGCGTCTATGTCTTTTTCGATCGGATTACCGGCATTGGCGTTGGTGCTGATCACTGGGCTCCTTGTCTTCTGGTATCACAAGCGCAGCAAGAACACCAAGATCTACGAAGGAATGGTAGGGTCAGACAATAGTAAAAAAGAGGTCAACATTTTTTACAGCTGTAACCATCTTCCAGTTACACATTTTACAAATGTATTTTTTAACAGTTTTAAAAGAATATAGAAAACTTTTTTGAATCTTTTATGTTTTAAATGAAGTCGCTAGCGATCATTAGTTGCATTTGAGATTTTAGTCAGCACTCAGAAACTGAAAATGAATGAAAGAAAAATCGTCGCAGTCGCCGTGTTTTTGTAATTTAAATTGAAATTGAAGACACCTTTTATATTATGGTTTATGCGGAAGTTTCTTCTTTCTGTGTTTGATTTCTCAATATTGATACGCACTGAAACCGCTTTTAATGTATCTGAAGTTTGCTCATAATTTTCCATAAGATACATCAAGTATTATCAAACAGAAGATTCACAACACAAGAATTATCAAGCCCAACCTTCAGCTGCGCGACATGTTCCGCCGGTTCTATTTGATCAGCAACGACATGGAGGGTGACGATAAGCCGCCGCTGACATACATGCAGAAGTTCGAAATTCGAGAGAAGACGGAGGATGCGATAGAGAATGTTTACAAATGGTCGGTCTTTCAGTTGACATTTTAGGGTAAACCAAAGTGTTTAAATAATAAATAAAATAACAATAAAATAAAAAAAATAAAATAAATAATAAAAAGTTGAAAAATAAACCACATCAGTGGCATATGTTTGCTCTCCCGACGACGGATCGCTACAAAAGGAATCAAAAAAAATTGTCACTAATTCTCGATGACCTTGCATGTCAGTTTTAACCAAAAAGCAAAAATCAAATTTTCTGAGTAAATGGTTTATTAGTGGTTTCGTACTGTATGTCGAGGTACTGCTACAGCAACTGCAGTACTTGTGTGGCGTGGGCCAACAGTGCAAAATCAAAATAGCTCGAAGTCGTCACCAGTGGGAGATATTTTTAAGTTGAAATTTGGAACACAAAAGGTTTTCGTGACGCACTAGTGAGACTGAGACCAATAACTAAGGTTCACGTTGTGGTTTTACGTGAATGCTTCAATGGACAGTGGGCCGATCGTTTGAAAACACTTGTTAAAGACACCGGCAACCACATTTTTGAGCAAACCAAAATTATGAAGAGCTTGGAAATAATGGTAAAATCTGAGTCTGGTGCAAAAAAAAATTTCGGGCACCGACGTGACAACTTGAACGATATTTATCCAGAATAGAGCTCGTACACAGTCAAAAAAACAACAAAAAAGGCCGTCATAAATCGTAGGTGGAAGAACAAGCGCACGTATCAGGGCCCACCAATTCGTACCATCTTCTCGCTTCCCATGAACTACGAAGATCCATTCTGCCGTGGCACAGAGACGACGTCGTCCGAGTCAAGTGACGAGAGTGAAGAGAGTGAAAGCAGCGCCGAAACTCAAGAGGACTCGTCTGAGAAAACTGCTAAGGTATCACTTTGTTGGCGTTTGCACACCTCGATAAAGAACTGTCCGGCAACGTAAAATTCTTTCTCAACGGTATGGGCACATGAATGTGTGGCTTCATACACCGCCATTGGAAATCAAACTGCAAACAACTCACATAAAAGTTCAGCACCCACTGAGGTGCCGGTACCTAGACTTTGATATCAATTGGCGAATGTTCAGGGGTGCTCTGAACCCACAGCCTTCTCCATGCATTTCGCGATTGGATCAGGTCGACTCGAATCAATCGTACTGACCTTTGACCAAAAGCATTGACCTTTGCGCAGTTTCAACATTTTCTTAAGAGCGCCGAAGGTGCAAGCGAGCGCTCAGCGACGTCTCCGGCGCCAAAATCGGACCGTGAGACAAAATCTGTGAAAGATGAAAAGTCGAAGGTGGACCGCTCGAAATCGGAGAAAACCAGCAAGGGACGCAAGTCGGGCGAGAAAAGGAAAAAACAGAAAGTGAGTAAAGAACACGCAACAGTTTTTACCAGAACGCTTCACACAACAGCAAACACGACACACTGGAAGATATAATTGCCTTTCCGTGTCCCACGTTTCCTGTGAGACGTGTCATTTAAGCGTAGCGTAACAATTAGTGTAGCGTTTAGCGTGCCATCTCGCGTGACGGTTGGCGTATCGTAAAGCGTAACATTTAGCGAACCTTTCAGGGTGTCCTTTCAGCGCAGCATTTAGTGTCAGGAAAAGTTACACTAAACATTACGCAAATTAAGGCGAAACACCATTCTCCGCACGCACAGGTTTTGTTCTAAATCCGGTGCGCAAATTCATTATGTCCGTAATGCATTAAGATAGCACACACGACAAGACTTCTTAATTACTTGACCATTTTTAAATGTCGTGTCCGTGCGTGCGTGCGCACAAAAAATTAATTGCTAAATTCCCTTTATCACATTTTTATCATTGTGCAGCCGTTTTGCATGTTTGAATTCTTTTAAAAGAACGGATCATTGCTTTGCTTTGTGTCTTACAAGTTATTTCATTACTAAATTTACAAAAAAACATCTCTGTTTTCAGGAGTCGAAAAGTCCAACAGGAACCTCGCTGCGAGACGATGAAATCACTCAGAAGTCAATGTTAAAGGACGACGACATTCCAGATTTTAATCCTAAATTCTGAAAACAACGAAACGCAACTGATTGAACCGTCGTGTTCGTTTCTCTCAAACGTATTCTCTCTTGTCATTGTTCAACTGATCGCTTTTAACGCACCGTCTGCCGCCTAAAATTGACACAACAGGATAACTGCACTAATAATTCAAACAGATTTCACACGATTTCTGTCTCGTCAACTTTAAGCGGCATTCACGAAGCAGTATTTAGTGACCGCGCATGTACCGTATTACCCCCATTAAACCCCCCACCATTAATCCCCCCACCAATAAACCCCCACCCCCCGACAAGTTTCCGAATAATCCCCCCCCCCAAATAATCCCCCATGGGGGTTAATTGGAAACCTGTTTGAAACACATACCCAGCGAATTCAGTGGCTGAATGCAGTGACATTGGTGAAATTGTGCTACCAAAGGCCCCAAAGGGATGAGTTAATGGTAATTTCATTACAAAAGGCTGTTACAAAAGGAAATCTCTGAAAAGTAGAAGTTTCTGCGACTTTCTTGCCTGCCATGCAAGGTATTTTTGGCATTTTTCAACAAACCCCCACCCCTAGAATTTGTTTGTAACCCCCCCCCCCCCCACCAATAAACCCCCACCCCTAAAAGTCGCTGACGTATTAATCCCCCATGGGGGTTTATTGGGGGTAATACGGTATCTGTGTTAGCTGTGTTAGCTACGCGGTCACTAAATATTGCTTCGTGACCGCCGCCTTAGTTTTTGTTCCAGTAACTGAACTCATTGACATGTAGTAGCGTATAACTAATTACTGATTTCAAACCTGCCTCCCGGAAGCATGATAACACAGAACGATCGAAAACAATAAACAAATGAATGTCTCTAGGAACACCAGCCTTGATCTATGTGATTCAATTTGATTATTCTTACGCAAAAAGTGCTGTTGTTTATGTTCATTCTCAGACTAGGACATTACACAAAATCTTCACCACAAACAAACCAACGACAGTTGAGATGAACAATGGGCGATGGCGGTAAAGATTTTAACCAAACCAACAGAATCAGAAAAAAATCAAGAGACGCATCTGCATCACAAAAGCCGCACAAGACTGAACTACATGTACACAACATGTTTTAACATTTTTAACATATTAAAATTATCTAAAAATGCGGGAGACGCATATAAAAGGAGGAATATGGCTTTGTGTAAGCAGTGAAAGACTTGGCTCGACAACGCTTTTCAAGTCTCTGATGTGGTACACACGGATACAAGTACACAAGAGTAATTTTTGCGCCGTTTATTTTTTATTTCGGTTGCAAGTGGCAACCCTCGTACATTGTAGACAAATGAAACTTTCCCATTTGCTTTTTTCTAGCATTTAGCGACCTCTAAAACCACTAAAATAACGATCAGACTTTAGATCGCTGACACTGGTTTGCACAAAGTGTATCGCAGAGGCATTGGGAACGCAAGGTCTCCTTCTGTGGCAATGACTCACCGGTTTATCCTGTCACAAGAGTTTGGTAAAAAGGGTGAAAATCAACGGAAGACAACGCTTTTTGCACTGGTGCTGCTGTGTGCACAGCGGTGAGTACGTCAGCAACAACGATAAAGCTACATGCAGCAATGTTTTGCAATCTCTGATGTTTCTGTTTTTTGCACAGAATTTACAGTATAGCCAATTAAACATGGCAGTTTTTTTCAGGGTGCAAGGAGCGCGCGAATTTTGAATGAAAGAAAAAGAAGTTCAGAAACCAAATTGTATGCCAAATTTGACGCGTTTTTTTAAACTAATGGATTATCCGTATTATTCTGTTCATTCTTTCTCCCTTGCACACATGATTGGAAATTATGTTGGCATTTTTGAAAAAGAAAACTCCTAGTCAGCGACTAATTCCGCCTTGATGGACTGCCTCATTTATTCGGCCATGCTGTACAGAATTTCGCACATGATGTGATTTTAGACTAAAGTTTTTACGCTTTTCAGCAAGCTTTTAAACAACAAACGCGGCGCAAAAATATGACTCTTATGTACTTGTATCCGTGTGTACCACATCAGAGACTTGAAAAGCGTTGTCGAGCCAAATCTTTCACTGCTTACACAAAGCCATATTCCTCCTTTTATATGCGTCTCCCGCATTTTTAGATAATATTCTGACTTTTACATAAGCCCCGAAGTCAGACCAAAATCACAATTCGACTCAGGTTTTTTATTTTTCGTTTTTTAGGCCGATTTCGCCTATGCTATTTCTACGGCCGATTCGCCCAAAATCGTCACGATTCATTACCTAGAATTGCTCACACAAGAAAACTGACCCAAAAGCCGTGATTGGCGCAATGAATTACCATGGAAAACACCGTTTTCTTGTTTTTCATTTCTGGACCGGTTTCGCTACATTCCACGGCCGATTCGCCCGAAATCGTCACGATTCAGTATGTAGAGTGTTCACACAAGAAAACTAACCTAAAATCCGTGATCAGCGCATTGAATTACCCTGGAAAACACCAGTTTCTCATTTTTTGTTTTTGGACCGATTTCGCCAATTTGCACGGCCGATTCGCCCGAAATCGTCACGATTCAGTATCTAGAGTTGCTCACATAAGAAAACTAACCCAAAATCCGTGATCAGCGCATTGAATTATTCCGGACTACACCAGTTTTTCTTTTTTGTCTTTGGACCGATTTCGCCAATTTCCACGGCCGATTCGCCCAAAATCGTCACGATTCAGTATCTACAGTTGCTCACATAAGAAAACTAACTTAAAATCCGTGATCAGCGCATTGAATTACCCTGGAAAACACCAGTTTCTCATTTTTTGTTTTTGGACCGATTTCGCCAATTTGCACGGCCGATTCGCCCGAAATCGTCACGATTCAGTATCTAGAGTTGCTCACATAAGAAAACTAACCCAAAATCCGTGATCAGCGCATTGAATTACCCCGGACTGCACCAGTTTCTCATTTTTTTGTCTTTGGACCGATTTCGCCAATTTCCACGGCCGATTCGCCCGAAATCGTCACGATTCAATATCTAAAGTTGCTCACATAAGAAAACTAACCCAAAATCCGTGATCAGCGCATTGAATTAACCTGGAAAACACCAGTTTCTCATTTTTTGTTTTTGGACCGATTTCGCCAATTTCCACGGCCGATTCGCCCGAAATCGTCACGATTCGGTATCTAGAGTTGCTCACATAAGAAAACTAACCTAAAATCCGTGATCAGCGCATTGAATTACCCTGGAAAACACCAGTTTCTCATTTTTTTTGTTTTTGGACCGATTTCGCCAATTTCCACGACCGATTCGCCCGAAATCGTCACGATTTTAGTTATTTAACTGCTATTCTTTTCACTTTTTCAAAAAATAAAGGTCAAATTCAAATTCTCCGTTGTTGGTTACCCCTGTAAACTTTTTTATTTGTCAAATAACGGTTTGTTTCACGCGCAGAAATCGGAAATACACTTCAAAATAAGCATTTTTCGTAATTTTGTACAAACAAGCTAAATTTTGAGCCTTGGGAAGCATCGGAGAAAAAAATGAATGCGAAATTTGAAAATCCCGAAGAATTTTACTCTAGAAAATGTTTTTATCATAACCGTCAGAAGTTTCTAAGTATCACTGAAACTGCGTACACATTTTATGACATTGTCGAAAAAAAGGGGTATAGAAGAATAAGAAACAGCGAATTCAGTCAGAATCGATGTTTTGCGCACACAGCGTGTATAGAAGATCACCACGAAAAAATTTCTCGTGCACACACCATACCTATGGATTATCTACCTGTGTGCAGGAGAAAAAATTCTCAGCTCCTTTTATGTTCACAATGCGAGGCACTGTAAGTTTGAAATTTTAGCGCGAACGAACCACGGGCCATATTATGTCTCATGTCTCATCCGCTGTCCGATTCGCTCCGCTTCGCTCGCGAATGGACATGATAATGTTCAAGAACAACTTGATGTGACACAACAAAACAGTTTAGAGAAATAAAAAAACAACACTTTAATTCGATTCTACTGCCACTGCATGTGCACGTACCTGTAATCAAAGTTAACAAAAAAACCAGATAACCGAAAACGAAACAACCAACACAACTGAAAAGACAAAAATCACCACAAAATCGGACACAAGTCGTATTAGAAAAAACCACGCGCAAAACAAAAGCGAACAAATACCCCAAAACAACAACAGTGAATAACCATTCGAACTCATTGATGCAATGCAGCACAAAACAAATCAATCATATGTGGGTCTTCCATGTTTGCCAAAGGCTGTTCGTACACTCGTTTATAAACACAGCACTGTTGCATACAGCCACAAACACACAGGCACACATGCGCTGCTGTTGTGCCAGTGTGTCTGTTACTGTTGAAAAAAACCGAGTGCTCTGTATAATTTCAGACTGAATTTTTTCCACTCTGTGCAACCATTTTCTAGTGTTTCTTAATCAAGTGCCCAAAGATTTCAGAATCCGAATCTTTAATACCAACTCAAACAGGTTTTATGACAGTTTAGTGGTGCAATTGTGAGTGCCACACCACTGAGACAGCCCCTGAAAGAATCTAACTCTGATTTTGGTACTGCCGCTCAATGCACCCACAGAGCCATAGAGAGGCAGGCGGTTTCATGCTTGACGCGGGAATTTCAACCTAATGAGATGACCCATGTCCCTGAGATACGGGTTGAGTCCACGAGGGCCTTTTCGCATTGGCGCATCAAATGGCGCATCAAATCCGCAAACGCACAAACTCGTAGCGGCACCAAAAGTAACAACAGTACAGTCGAACTACACAGGGTGTTTCAGAAGTAGTAGTGGGTATGTGTTTGACGCGTTATTTCTTGAGTTGTGTTGAACCATATTCAATGAAATTTTAGACAGTTGTTCAAGAAAGTTCAACTTAGGTATGAGCAAAATTTCAGAAAAATTCATTCACCTGCACACGAATGACAGAGCAAAACACAAAAAAAATTCAATAATGTACCAGAAAATAGCAGATCACGCGAGACCACCGGACAACAAAAGACAACATTCAAAAGAACACTTCAAATATGTGTAGAGATAGCAGCAAACATCAACAACAACGACAACAGTCAACTCAACCAAATTTCTCAAAGTGTCCACCATGAGCCTCAATGCATCGCTTGCACCTACCGTATTACCCCCAATAAACCCCCATGGGGGATTAATACGTCAGCGACTTTTAGGGGTGGGGGTTTATTGGTGGGGGGGGGGGATTATTGGGGGGGGGGGGGGGTTTATTAGTTGCAGAAACTTCTACTTTTCACAGAGATTTCCTTTTGTAACAGCCTTTTGTAATGAAATTACCATTAACTCATCCATTTGGGGCCTTTGGTAGCACAATTTCACCAATGTCACTGCATTCAGCCACTGAATTCGCTGGGTATGTGTTTCAAACAGGTTTCCAATTAACCCCCATGGGGGATTATTTGTGGGGGGGGATTATTTGGAAACTGGTCGGGGGGGGGGGGTTTTTGGGGGGGGGGGATTATTGGGGGGGGGGGGGGTTTTAATGGGGGTAATACGGTATCCGTCACGGCCAAAACCGCCTTCTCGCGTGCGTGTACGCTGGCATCGGTGCGAAGGCCTCGGAGATGAATTGTTTTAGCTGGACGATAATCACCGATTAAAAAACCTTTCGTACTCATGTTTCACTCGATGTGCCAAACAGAGAACCCCCAGTTGCGTGCTGAAATCAATGTTTTTGAGTGTTTTGCTCTGTCATTCGCGTGCAGGTGAATGAATTTCTCTGAAATTTTGCACAAATCTAAGCTGAACTTTCCTGAACAATTGTCTAAAATTTCATTGAACATGGTTCAACACAGCTTGAGAAATAACGCCTCAAACACCTACTCACTACTTCTGAAACTCCCTGTATAATATGTGGAATCAGCTGATTGGTCCGCCGAGGGAAGGCTGCTCACACTCCGCACCCTTCTTTTTTCGTGGATCTGAATTCTATTGAAACGTGTTTCTTTTCTATGAGTGTGAATTTTCAGCTCCCTTTTCATGATAAAAATAAACTGAAAATGTTTTTTTTCGCGAAATTCAGAAGTTTTTAGTCAACAACTCAAAATGCATTTTTTGGAAATGTAACAAAATGTGTGCAAGAAAATTTCATAATTAAAAAAGTACGCGAACCAAGTCACCACATGGTGCATTGAAAAAATCGCGCTCTGCTGACACAGTGGTGAAATTTTGCATTTATCCCACTGTGCGTGTCCGCTTTTTGAAACCCATAAAAGGTTGACATGTTTTTTTATTCAATCTGCACATGTGTCTCTGCAAAAAAAATGTGAATTCTGCAATTCATCATCACCGCACAAATGAATTTTGAATTTGCAGCACAGCTGCGTGCGTGAAAAATGGGCGTGAAAAAAGTCGTCGATGCAAAGGAAGCCGTTTTTACTAGCGTCGCCTTCTTTACCTGTTGTCCATCCCCACGAGAACAACACGCAAACCACGAGGTGGCCCTATTTTCAATGTTTGTCGGCATTTTTTGTCTGCGACAAAACGCTCGCTTCTGACAAGCGCGCAGTTTATAGGCTGGCTTCATAAACCACTCACGTTCAACGATTTATTACGCCTATGCGTCACGCAGAAGAAGCTACTTGAACTGTGAGGGCACATAAAAAAATAGAACTGTTTGTTTCTTCCATTCAATGTGCGCTTTTTGAAAATCATCCTCAACAAAAAAAAGTTCGTGAAACTCACACACAGCGTTTGAAGAAAAAGCATTTTGGTAAGATGCAGCAAGGGAAACGCACTTATATGTTCGTTCCGTTGTCTTTACATTTTCGCTTTTGCAGTGCGGTTTTTTTGAAAAAAAGCAGAAACCTGTGCAGGTTCGTCAAATGTGTGCGGCAATCATAAAGACTTTCAACTGCACAAGCACACCGCATCAAAAAGCAAATTTCTTTCGTTATTATCCTGAAAAAAATCAGCTGCTGTCTTCACTCAACGTGTTTTCAAATTCCGCAAATTTTCTTTCGGCGCAAAGGTGGCGGTTTTTCGAAGCACAACATCATCGTTGACGAATCACTTCCGTGTGGTCGTATGATTTCGGAAATTTGAAAGCGAAACTTGAGGCCCAATTCAGATGCCAAACAGAAATCCATCAGACAAACCAGGCGTTGTACAGACGTTATTTTTCGATTGGAAGCACCAACCAGCGGAGCGTTTTTTAGCGCCGATGAATTTTTTTTTTTATTTTCACACTACTTCTGTGATCACACACTGCAGTACATTCGCAAAATCATGCATTTCTGCTGTGACACACGTCAGAAACAAACGCACAGGCACACACATCTAATACAGCAGCACGCGCGTGTCAGCCCATCAGTGCCTGTGTGTTTGCGCTGTGTTATAAACTGAATTGCCACCGTCTTCACATCAGACACAAAGGACAAACATGGAGCATGACTTCCGAACGCGTGTTGTCCGTGTCACCGACGATGACTACGCCGAATATACGAACGAAGGTCCATTGCAACCGTTGTATAAAGGACCGAGTCAACGGTCAAACGGACTGTCAGCTGCTGTGGACATTCGATTCAACGAATCAATGGGTACACGCTGCGTAACGAAAAATAATGCACATGCATGTGCACATCTTTGTGTACTTAATTTTTTTGCTGAGAAGCAAAAAAGAATTTTCTTCTGAAAATCTGAATCGATGAGTGCACCCTTTTGTGCGACTGCATCAATAAGTGCACGGACATGTGCACCTTTATATGCATTATTTTGTTCACGTGAACGCTCCACTGGTAAACTTTCGGTCACAAGAAATAACGAAGCACAACGTTAGTTCAAAGATATGCGTTGACACTGGGAAAACAACATGCAACATCTCATACATGCCGAATCCTTGCAGCCGCTGCAATACGACGGCGTGTGAAACGTTACGTGTTGTTTTCCCAGTAAAATTTTGAATTATTTCAAAAGTAAAAGACTCCTCTGTAGTGCCCAATCGCAATGCAGCAATGTACTCTCCGTATCTCATGCTGTCTTAACAGTGTTTGCGGAACATGCCGCATTCTTGCGAAATAAAATGAATGAATAAATGATTCTAACAGGTCGTCACCTGGTGGCCACCGAATCTATTCCCGCCGGTGCCGTCGTACTACGCGAGTACCCATACGTCTACTGTTTGTTCGACGAATGCGCGGCGTACTTCTGCCAGGCGTGTCTACGCGCCATACCGGACGAAACGAAACGACGCCCATGCGCGCGCTGTCGCTCGGAATTGGTTCGGTTTTTTCAAGAAAAATGCTCCAAACTAGTTCATTTTTTGTTGTTTCAGCGCGTGAAACGCTGCGTGTGTGAACGCTGTGATAGTTTTTCACTCGATCAGTGCAAGAGGTCTTTTTTTTCGAAAAAAAAGTTGTTCTATTCTGAACGGCTATTTACAACGCAACCAAAGTCGTGAGTGTTCCAACACGTTGTGCCACAGCTGGAAGCAGTGGCAGCACAACAAAAAATTTTCAGAAAAATGTTGTCCCTCCGTTCAGAGTGTATATCGGTGATATGATCGTATGGCAGACACATGTTTTTATCAAGTTTTGTACTCAAGCTGTCACGACTCAATTGGTTCAAGAGGGGCACATCACAGATGAGGCCAGCCCTTCTGCATCTGATGTTCGCCAGGCCGGAATGCAGAGAACCATCCTTGCAAATTCGTTAATCTCTTGTGTTTGCATTCTAGGTGGTGTACTGCAGCGAACGCTGCGAGCAACTCGACTGGCAGCGGTTCCATCGGTTCGAGTGCGGCGTACTGAGAGGTCTGCTGGAAGGTGTCGGTCTCTCGATGGACAGCGTCTTGTTGGCGGTGCGTGCCGTGCTGCGACCGACGTTCGACGTGCTGGCAGACAATGTGCAAACGTTAGGCACACCCTGTGAACAGTTGGACACACCTTGTAAACAGTTGGACACACCCTGTAGACAGTTGGACACACCCTGTAGACAGTTGGACACACCCTGTGAACAGTTGGACACACCCTGTAAACAGTTGGACACACCCTGTAAACAGTTGGACACACCCTGTAAACAGTTGGACACACCCTGTAAACAGTTGGACGCACCCTGTAAATTGTTTGACACACCCTGTGAACAGTTGGACACACCTTGTAAACAGTTGGACACACCCTGTGAACAGTTGGACAGACCCTGTCAACAGTTGGACCCACCCTGTGAACAGTTCCTTTACCGAGGAATCATCATTGAGAAATACATGTCAACACGCAAATATACGAATCAGCCATCTTTCTTTTGATGGTTTTTGTCAATGAGCCTTTTCAAAAGCTTGCACACAGCATGCTTTTTAAACCTGACACGTTTTTGGCAAAATACAGAGGCAAAAACTTTGAATTGTAATAGAATAAACAGGAATTGGGTTTTCTCACTGTACATAAGTAGGTAATGTCATGTACGTGTACAGGTTCAGCAACGCACCATCAACAACAGACCAAGACAGCTCCGATGATGAGACGCATCCGCCTCTCTACCCAGAGCCGACAGCCGCTCACGATGTTCCACCACAAAAGCACAGTTCGGCAGCACGCGAGCGTCCGTACGGCGCGGGCAGCAGCGACGAACTGCACCTCGTCTCGGAGGTGTACCGTTCGGTGCTCGACCACGTGTCCATCGACTGCAACCTTCGGCCGCACGAACACGACGCGCTGGTTGAATTGGCCAGTTGCGTTGTGGACGGGCTGTTCATGAGCGCGAATGCGCTGAAGTGCATCCGTGAGGACACCGGTTGTGCTGGTGACACAATCGAAGCGCAGAAGCAAATGATGAAATGGCACTTATTGGCGGTGTTGAAGCGACTGCCGTGCAACAAGCAGGCGCTCTACGAATACGACATTGCGGCCGATGAGCACATCGAGCAGTGCCTCGACGCCAACGATGGACACAAGGCAGTGGCGTTGTATCCCACTCAAGTGCGTACGTGTGCACACTTTTGGCTTGCCTACTAATGGTGTCTTACACTTCTCTGGTATTATGCCGTGCACTGCAGAAAGCTGACTGACTGACTTTACTCATGTGGAATACTTCACATCACGTGATCCTCACGTGATAACTTTCACGTTAAAAATTACATTGAATGTCAAATAGTGTTTTCCGTCTGAGTCGTTTATTTTCTGTCATGTGTACCGCAACCGCACCATTTGGGGTTGTACCGCATCTTTCGTAGAAACAGAAATTCATAAAATATGAAACAAATTGATGTAAATTTTTTGCACAAACCAGCTTCAGGTATAATTATCTGAAAATGCGGGAGACGCATGATAAAGGGGGAACGAATGGGCATGATACGTAGCTCATTATGAAGCAACCTTGCCACATGTTCATGTTCAGGTGTTCATGAACCACAGCTGCCTGCCGAACACACATTCAATCTCGGGCCTGTTCGGCATGATTGAGGTGCGCACCATCCAGCCGCTGCGTCCTGGCGACCAATTGTGCAACTGCTACGGCGTGAAACTGGGCAAAGATGATCGCAATCATAGGAGGTCATTGCGAACGCTGATGCGTTCTGTAGCAGTCCATTTATAGTATGCAACTTACAATTACGCAAAATAAACCCCATGGGATTAATACGTCGGCTTTTAGGGTGGGGGTTTATTGGTGGGGGATTATTGAAAGGTATTTACAAAAATTCTAGTGAAGGGTTTGAAATGAAAAAATGGCAAAAATACATTGCATGGCAGGCAAAAAGTCGCAAAAACTTCTTACTCTACATAAAATTTCCTTTATAACAGCCTTTTTATGAAATTACTATTAACTCACCCATTTGGGGCCTTGGTAGCACAATTTCATCATTTTCACTGCTGAACCAGCCACTAATCCTGGTTAAAAGTTTCAAACAGGTCTAATAATCCCCCAAGCCATTATTTGTAGTAGAAGTTGAAACTGGCTCAGAGGGGGGTGGGGTTTATTGGGGGGGATTAATGGTGGGGGGGTTTAATGGGGGTAATACGGTAGCTGATTATTGGTGATGCTACGATACATGCTTCTGTGCGGGCATTGTTGTAGGGGCAGAGTGCACAGAAAGCCTTCATCACGTGTGATCACCAACCAATCAGCTTCGTTGCTTGCATATGGAATGTCTAAATGTACACTGCAAAATGGTTGACAAGTTGACTAAAAATGCAACAGATTCGCGTTGTTATGTCTTTTTCAGATACGAGCTGAGTCGCACGTATTTCTTTGAGTGCGCGTGCGTCGCTTGCACGGACGGCCATTACATCGTGGTGGACGCCGAAATGGACGCGTTCCCATGCGACCATTGCGGCACGCTGTTGAATGCGCAACGCGACGAAACGTGCAGACGATGCGGCGCGGACGCCACACAGCAGTGGCATGAGCTGATTGATTTGGTAAGCAATATGGTCACCAAAGACGGGCAGACACACCAACATGGGCGTCATGAAGGGCACCAGTAAGCTATGGGTACCAACTTGGGTACATTCATGGCGACTGTTTTTGCAGCGCGTTTTTGTGACAACGACTGGACTGATCGTGCGAGATGCGTGGATGTGGTGTATGGATACCATGGCGTGATACTCCCGCAAACCGGAGTGATTTCTCTTAAAAGCTTTTTATTCAGTCCGATTTGAGAGATTTATAAAACGGTACACCACACCATCCCGCTCCCGAGAACCTCTTGTGACATTGGGCATGCATTCTATCTCGATAAATTTGGCTCTCATTAGGTTATTGATCGATCCCTAATTAGGCATCAATGTCACACCGCATAATACGCCAGAATCAACATCAATGAAAGAGAATTGCATTCGCTCAATGACGCCCGTGTTTCGCTTCATTTTTTGTCACCGCTCGTCGCCTGGTTAGTAGCGCGTTCGACTCTGGTCGGTGCGTTCGGGGGTTCGAGCCCTGCCGAGGGGAGTATAGGCACTTAATGACAGAGAAAACTCGATGGGCACTTTACTCAAGAGCGTTCTGTACGCTTTTTAGCCCCGGGGGCTAAAAACGTCGCCGAAAAAAATCACCGGGTTCGTTCGTTCAGGTGGACGCGTTCGACGAGAAACTCAACGCCTGGCAGCCCGGCGACGCCGCGCAGGGACGCGCGCGCGAGCTGAAGCGCGAATTCGAGGAGTTGTGCCATCGGTTCCACTGGTCGAACAAGACGATCAACGAATTGCGCCAGCGTACGGCGAGCAAACTGCGCTCGATGCACGAGAACGAGCTCGGCGAGTCGTTGTGCGCCGAGTACCAGACGGTCGTCGAGCGGCATTATGGACGGACGTCGCTGAAGAACGCGCTGGCGCTGATGCGCATCGCCGAGAATTGTCGCACCGGCAGTGCCGAGCAACGACGCCAATTCGACGAGTTCGCGAGACGCATGGCGCACATCCACGTGCTGCACCTCGGCGCGCGGTGCACGCGCAAGATCGCCGAGCAGAACGCGTTCACTGAGTACGTCGGGGTGATCGATGAACAGGCGCAACTGGTGGACGCGCTCATTCGGCACTGCGAAACGACTGGTGTGACTTTGTGTAGTCAGTGACAACAAAACAACGAGCTTCCCCAATGGGGTGTTGTGACAAGTGGACAGACGCGCTAATGGTGTGAACGGGGAATTTGAAATCTGTGAAAGCCGAAAATCATGCCTTTTAGAACGTGCGCCAATGGCAGCAGTTCTCAATTCAGACCACTTACGTGTCTCTGAGCTCACAAACAAACTTTTCGAGTGTCCAATAGAAACTGCTCTGTGCAATATTTGCACAAAAAGTGGTGCTGTGCGGTTGGGTTGGGCATGTCCATGTTGCCCATTGTGTTCATTGTCAACGAATGTATGATACACTGTATGTTTATCCTTGTTCTACTTTACGAGTGTTGATCACAGACTAGAAATATGATCCCTAATATTGAAAAGAGATAAAAATAAATGTGCTATCAGATTTGTAATATCATAAACGATAAATCATGCAAATAACGAACTACAGGGCAATGAACGTGTGCCAATATCCAACTTTTAACATTTTTTTGGTCTGTACAACTGTACGAAAACAATGCATCGTTTTTACGTTAATACTACAGCTAGGATTTCCGACACAGAAAACCATTTCCAATCCAAACATTTTTCAAGCGAGGGGTTGAATAGGGTTGT